>ML363916.1:0-23590 GCA_005239505.1 Nicotiana paniculata | reverse complement strand
CTTGGGTCATATTTGATGTCCCGGACAAATATCATGCGATCCGGTACTAGCTCCGTACCAAGGGGTCCGGTCTGGACCATGGCAAGCGATAATACAGGCACGACTGGCCGAATTCCAATTTATTTGCCATAAAATGCCAAAAAATGTAACTTGATCATTTCGAAGCGTTGATTATGGTTCCTTGGGTCGTATTTGATGTCCCAGAAAAATATCATGAGATCCTGTAACGGCTCCTTACCAAGGCGTCCGGCCTGGACCATGGCAGGCGATAATACTCGCAAGACTGGTGGAATTCTAGTTTAATTGGCATTAAATGACAAAAAATGTATATTGATCATTTCAAAGCGTTAGTTATTGTTCCTTGTGTCGCATTTGATGTCTCAGAAAAATACAATGAGATTTGGTACCGGCTCCGTACTGAGGAGTCCGACCTGGACTATGGCAGGCGATAATACATGCATGACTGGTGGAATTCAAGTTTAATTTCCATAAAATGCCAAAAAAGTAACTTAAGCATTTCGAAGCGTTGGTTATGGTTCCTTAGGTCATATTTGATGTCCCGGATAAATATCATGCGATTCAGTACCGGCTACGTACCACGGCGTCCGGCCTGGACCATAGAAGGCGATAATACAGACACGACTGACGGAATTCCAAATTAATTGCCATAAAATGTCAAAAAATATAACTTGACCATTTCAAAGAGTTGGTTATGGTTCCTTCGGTTGTATTTGATCTCCCGAAAAAATATCATGTGATCCGGTATCGGCTCCATACCAAGGCGTCCGACATGGACCATGGATGGCGATATTACAGGCACGACTGGCGGAATTCCAGTTTAATAGCCATAAAATGCAAAAACATTTAACTTGATCATTTAGAAGCGGTAGTTATGGTTCCTTGGGTGATATTATATGTACCGGAAAAATATCATGCGACCCAGTACCGGCTCCGTACCAAGGCGTCCGGCCTGGACCATTGCAGGTGATAACACAGGTACGACTGGCGGAATTCCAGTTTAATTGCCATAAAATGCCAAAAAATGTAACTTGATCATTTCGAAGTGTTGGTTATGGTTCCTTGGGTCATATTTGATATCCCGGACAAATATCATGTGATCCGGTACCAGCATCGTATCAAGGCGTCCGACCTGGACCATGGTAGGCGATAATATATGCATGAGTGACAGAATTCCAATTTAATTACCATAAAATGCCAAAAAATGTAAATTGATCATTTTGAAGCGTTGGTTATGGTTCCTTGTGTCGTATTTGATGTCTCGGACAAATATCATGAGATTTGGTACCGGCTCCGTACCGAGGAGTCCGACCTGGACCATAGCAGGCGATAATACATGCATGACTGGCGGAATTCAAGTTAATTGCCATAAAATGCCAAAAAAAGTAACTTGATCATTTTGAAGCATTGATTATGGTTACTTGGTTAATATTTGATGTCCCGGACAAATATCATGTGATTCGGTACCTGCTATGTACCACGGCGTCCGGCCTGGACCATGGCAAGCGACAATACAGGCACGACTCACGGAATTCCAGTTTAATTGCCATAAAATGTCAAAAATGTAACTTGACCA
The DNA here is from genome assembly GCA_005239505.1 of Nicotiana paniculata. Taxonomy (NCBI): domain Eukaryota; kingdom Viridiplantae; phylum Streptophyta; class Magnoliopsida; order Solanales; family Solanaceae; genus Nicotiana; species Nicotiana paniculata. Next base: position 21,996 of record ML363916.1, on the reverse strand, counting down.
TTTCGAAGAGTTGTTTATGTTTCCTTGGGTTGTATTTGATGTCCTGGAAAAATATCATGCGATTCGGTATCGGCTCCATACCAAGGCGTCCGGCCTGGACCACGTCAAGCGATAATACAGGCACTACTGGCGGAATTCCAGTTTAATTGCCATAAAATGACAAAAATGTAAATTGATCATTTCGAAGCATTGGTTATGGTTCCTTGTGTCGTACTTTATGTCTCGGACAAATATCATGAGATTTGGTACCGGCTCCGCACTGAGGAGTCCGACCTAGACCATGGCAGGCGATAATATATGCATGACTGGCGGAATTCAAGTTTAATTGCCATAAAATGCCAAAAAAGTAACTTGATCATTTCGAAGCGTTGGTTATGGTTCCTTGCGTCATATTTAATGTCCCGGATAAATATCATGCAACCCGGTACCGGCTCCGTACCAAGGCGTCCGACCTGGACCATGGCAGGTGATAACAAAGGCACTATTGGCAGAATTCCAGTTTAATTGCCATAAAATGACAACAAATGTAACTTGATCATTTCGAAGCATTGCTTATGGTTCCTTGGGTCATATTTGATATCCCGGACAAATATCATACGATCCGGTACCGGCACCGTACCAAGGCGTCCGGCCTGGACCATGGCAAGCGATAATATATGCACGACTGAGGGAATACCAATTTCATTGCCATAAAATGCCAAAAAATGTAACTTGATAATTTCGAAGCATTGGTTATGGTTCCTTGGGTCATATTTGATGTCCCGGAGAAATATCATGTGATCCCGTATCGGCTCCTTGCCCAGGCGTCCGGTCTGGACCATGGCAGGCGATAATACAGGCACGACTGGCGGAATTCCAGTTTAATTGCCATAAAAAGCCAAAAAATTTAATTCGATCATTTTGAAGTGTTGGTTATGGTTCCTTGGGTCATATTTGATGTCCCGGAGAAATATCATGTGATCCCGTATCGGCTCCTTGCCAAGGCGTCCGGTCTGGACCATGGCAGGCGATAATACAGGCACGACTGGTAGAATTCAAGTTTAATTGCCATAAAATGCCAAAAAATGTAACTTGATCATTTTTAAGCAATGGTTACGGTTCCTTGATTCGTATTTGATGTCTCGGACCAATATCATGTGATACGGTACTGGCTACGTACCAAGGCGTCCGGCCTGGAACATGGCAGGCGATAACACAGGCACGACTTGGCAGAATTCCAGTATAATTGCCATAAAATTCCAAAAAATGTAACTTGATCCTTTCGAAGAGTTGGTTATGGTTTCATGGGTTGTATTTGATGTCCCCGAAGAATATCATGCAGTCCGGTACAAGATCTGTACCAAGGCGTCCGATCTGGACCATGGCAGGCGATAATACATGCACGACTGGCGGAATTCCAGTTTAATATCCATAAAATTCTAAAAAATGTAACTTGATCATTTCGAAGCGTTAGTTATGGTTCCTTGGGTCGTATTTGATGTCCCGCACAAATATCATGTGATCGGGTACCGGCTATGTACCAAGGCGTTCGGCCTGGACCATGGCAGACGATAATACATGCACGACTCGCGGAATTCAAGTTTAATTGCCATAAAATGCCAAAAAATGTAACTTGATCATTTCAAATCGTTCTTTATGGTTCCTTAGGTCGTATTTGATGTCCCGGAGAAATATCATGTTATCCGGTATCGGCTCTGCACCTAGGCGTCCGGCCTGGACTATGGCAGGCGATATTACAGGCACGGCTGGTGGAATTCAAGTTTATTTGCCAAAAAATTCAAAAAAATGTAGCTTGATCATTTCGAAACGTTGGTTATGGTTCCTTCGGTCATATTTAATATCCCGGACAAATATCATGTGATCAGGTACTGACTCCGTACCAAGGTGTCCGGCCTGGACCATGGCAGGCGATAATACAGGCACGACTGGCGGAATTCCAGTTTAATTGCCATAAAATGCCAAAAAATGTAACTTGACCATTTTGAAGAGTTGGTTATGGTTTCTTGGGTTGTAATTGATGTCCCAGACAAATATCATGCGATCCGGTACCAGCTCCGTACCAAGGCGTCCGGCCTGGACCATGGCAGGAGATAATACAGGCACGATTGGTGGAATTCCAGTTGAATTGCCATAAAATGCCAAAAAATGTAATTTGATCATTTCGAAACGTTGGTTATGGTTCCTTGGGTCGTAATTGATGTCCTGGAAAAATATCATGTGATCCAGTATCGGCTCCGTACCTAGGCATCTGGCCTGGACCATTGCAGGCGATAATAAAGGCACGACTGGTGGAATTCCAATTTAATTGCCATAAAATGCAACAAATGCAACTTTATCATTTCCAAGCGTTGGTTATGGTTACTTGGGTCATATTTGATGTCCAGGTCAAATATCATGGGATCCGGTATCGGCATCCGGCCTGGGCCATGGCAGGCGATAATACATGCACGACTGGCGGAATTCCAGTTTATTTTCCATAAAATGCCAAAAAATGTAACTTGATCATTTCGAAGCGTTGGTTATGGTTACTTGGGTCATATTTAATGTCCTAGACAAATATCATGCGACCCGGTACCGGCTCCGTACCAAGGCGTCCGGCCTGAACCATGGCAGGCGCTAATATAGGCACGACTGGCGGAATTCCAGTTTAATTGCCATAAAATGGCAAAAAATGTAACTTTATCATTTCGAAGCGTTGGTTATGGATCCTTGGGTCATATTTCATATCCCGGACAAATATCATGGGCCTCGGTACCGACTTCATACCAAGGCGTCCGGCCTGGACCATGGCAGGCGATAATACATGCATGGTTGTCGGAATTCCAGTTTAATTGCCATAAAATGCCAAAAAAATGTAACTTGAAATTTTGAAGCGTTAGTTATGGTTCTTTCAGTCATATTTGATATCCCAGACATATATCATGCGATCCGGTACCGGCTCCGTACCAAGGCGTCCGGCCTGGACCATGGCAGGCGATAATACAGGCACGACTGACGGAATTCCAGTTAAATTGCCATAAAATGACAAAAATGTAAATTTATCATTTCGAAGAGTTGGCTATGGTTCCTTGTGTCGTATTTGATTTCTCGGACAAATATCATGAGATTTGGTACCGGCTCCATACCAAGGAGTCCGACCTGGACCATGGCAGGCGATAATACAGGCACGACTGATGGAATTCTAGTTTAATTGCCAAAAAATGCCAAAAACGTAATTTGATCATTTCGAAGCGTTGGTTATGGTTCCTTGGGTCGTATTTGATGTCCCGGACAAATATCATGCGATGCGGTATCGGCTCCGTACCAAGGCATCCGGCTTGGACCATATCAGGCGATAATACAGCCACGACTGGCGGAATTCCAATTTAATTGTCATAAAATACCAAAAAGTGTAACTTGATCATTTTGAAGCATTGGTTATGGTTCCTTGGGTCGTATTTGATGTCCCGGAAAAATGTCATGTGATCCGGTACCGGCTTCATACCAAGGCGTCCGTCCTGGACCATGGTAGGCGAAAATACAGGCATGACTGGCGGAATTCCAGTTTAATTGCCATAAAATGCCAAAAAAGCTAATTTGATCATTTCGAAGTGTTGGTTATGGTTCCTTGGGTTGTATTAGATGTCCTGGAGAAATATCATGTGATCCGGTACCGGTTCCGTACCAAGGCATCCAGCATGGACCATGGCAAGCGATAATACAGGTATGACTGGCGGAATTCCAGTTTAATTGCCAAAAAATTGTAACTTGATCATTTCAAAGAGTTGGTTATGGTTCCTTGCGTCGTATTTGATGTCCCGTAAAAATATCATGAGATCCGGAACCAGCTCCGTACCAACGCGTCCGGCCTGGACCATGGCAGACGATAATACAGGCACGACTGGCGGACTTCCAGTTTAATTGCCATAAAATGCCAAAGAATGTAATTTGATCATTTTGAAGCGTTGGTTATTGTTCCTTGGGTCGTATTTGATGTCCCGGAGAAATATCATGTGATCCAGTACCGGCTCCGTACCAAGGCGTCCGGCCTGGACCATGGAAGGCGATAATGCAGGCACGACTTGGCGGAATTCTAGTTTAAATGCCATAAAATGCCAAAAAATGTAACTTGATCCTTTCAAAGAGTTGGTTATGGTTTCTTGGGTTGTATTTGATGTCTCGGAAAAATATCATGCGATCCAGTACCGGATCCATACCAAGGCGTCCGGCCTGGACCATGGATGGCGATAATACAGGCACGACTTGGTAGAATTCCAGTTTAATTATCATAAAATGCAAAAAAAATGTAACTTGATCATTTCAAAGAGTTAGTTATGGTTCCTTGGGTTATGTTTGATTTCCCTTAAAAATATCATGCGATTCGATACAGGCTCTATACCAAGGCGTCCGGCCTGAACCATGTATGGCGATAATACAGGCATGACTGGCGGAATTCCAGATTAATTGCTATAAAATGCCACAAAATGTAACTTGATCATTTTGAAGCGTTGGTTATGGTTCCTTGGGTCATATTTAATGTCCCTGACGAATATCATGTGGGCCGGTACCGGCTCCGTAGAAAGGTGTCCGACCTAGACCATGGCAGGTGATAATACATGCACGACTGGCGGAATTCCAGCTTAATTGCCATAAAATGCCAAAAAATGTAACTTGATAATTTCGAAGCGTTGGTTATGGTTCCTTGTGTCATATTTGATATCCCGAAAAAACATCATGCGATCCGGTACCGGCTCCATACCAAGGCGTCCGGCCTGGACCATGGCAGGCGATAATACATGCACGACTAGTGGAATTCCAGTTTAGTTTCCATAAAATGCCAGTCATACCTTTATTATCGCCTGCCCTGGTCCAGGCCGGATGCCTTGGTACGAAGCCGGTACCGGATCGCATGACATTTGTCTGGGACATCAAATAAGACCCAAGGAACCATAACCAATGCTTCGAAATGATCAAGTTGCATTTTTTGGCATTTTATGGCAATTAAGTTGGAATTCCGCCAGACGTGCCTGTATTATCGCCTGCAATGGTCCAGGCCGGATGCCTTGGTACGGAGCCGATACCAGATCGCATGATATTTGTCCAGGACATCAAATACGACCCAAGGAACCATAACTAACGCTTCGAAATGATCAAATTACATTTTTGACATTTTATGGCAAGTAAACTGGAATTCCGTCAGTCGTGCCTATATTATCGCCTGCCATGGTCCAGGCCGGACACCGTGGTACATAGCCGGTACCGAATCACATGATATTTGTCCGGGATATCAAATATAACCCAAGCATAACCAAAGCTTCGAAATGATCAAGTTACTTTTTTTGGCAATTTATGTCAATTAAACTTGAATTCCGCCAGTCATGCACGTATTATCGCCTGCCATGGTTCAGGTCGGATTCCTTGGTATGGAGCTGGTACCAAATCTCATGATATTTGTCCGAGACATCAAATAGGACACAAGGAACCATAAACAACACTTCGAAATGATCCATTTACATTCTTGTCATTTTATGGCAATTAAACTGAAATTCCGTCAGTCGTGCCTGTATTATCGCCTGCCATGGTCCAGGGCGGACGCCTTGGTACGGAGCCGGTACCGGATCACATGATATTTGTCCGGGATATCAAATATGACCGAAGGAACCATAACCAACTCTTCGAGATTTCAAGTTACATTTTTTGGCATTTTATGGCAATTAAACTTGAATTCCGACAATCGTGCTTGTATTATCGCCTGCCATGGTCCAGGCCGGACGCCTTGGTATGAATCCGGTACTGAGTCCCATGATATTTGTTCGAGATATGAAATATGACCCAAGGAACCATAACCAACGCTTCGAAATGATCAAGTTATATTTTTTGACATTTTATGGCAATTAAACCGGAATTCCGCCAGTAGTGCCTCCATTATCGCCTGCCATGGTCCAGGCCGGACGCCTTGGTACAGAGCCGATACCGGATCGCATGATATTTTTCTGAGACATCAAATAAAACACAAGGAACCATAACCAACCCTTTGAAATAATCAAGGTACATTTTTTGGCATATTATGTAAAATAAACTGGAATTCCGCCAGTCGTGCAAGTATTATCGCCTGCCATGGTCCAGGCCGGATGCCTTGGTATGAAGCCGGTACCGGATCACATGATATTTGACTTGGACATCAAATATGACCCAAGTAACCATAACCAACGCTTGGAAATTATAAAGTTACATTTTTTTGCATTTTATGGCAATTAAATTGGAATTCCGCTAGTCCTGCCTGTATTATCGCCTGCAATGGTCCAGGCCGGATGCCTTGGTACGGAGCCGATACTGGATCACATGATATTTTTTCGGGACATCAAATACGACCCAAGGAACCATAACAAAATTAAATTACATTTTTTGGCCTTTTATGGCAATTAAACTGGAATTCCGTCAGTCGTGCCTGTATTATCGCTTGCCCTGTTCCAGGCCGGACGCCTTGGTACGGAGCTGGTACCGGATCGCATGATATTTGTCCGGGATATCAACTACAACCCAAGAAACTATAACCAACTCTTCGAAAGGATCAAGTTACATTATTTGGAATTTTTTGGAAATTAAACTGGAGTTCCGCCAAGTCGTGCCTGTATTATCGCTTGCCCTGTTCCAGGCCGGACGCCTTGGTACGTAGCCGGTATCGAATCGCATAATATTTGTCCGGTATATCAAATATGACCGAAGGAACCATAACCAACACTTCAAAATGTTCAAGTTACATTTTTTGGCATTTTATGGCAATTAAACTAGAATTCCGCCAGTCGTGCCTGTATTATCGCCTGCCATGGTCCAGGCCGGACGCCTTGGTACGGAGTCAGTACCGGATCGCATGATATTTGTCCGAGATATCAAATATGACCGAAAGAACCATAAACAACGTTTCGAAATGATCAAGTTACATTTTTTTGAATTTTATGGCAATTAAACTAGAATTTCGCCGGCCGTGCCTGTAATATCGCCTGCCATAGTCCAGGTCGGACGCCTTATTACGGAGACGGTACCGGATCACATGATATTTCTCCGAGACATCAAATACGACCTAAGAAAACATAACGAACGCTTCGAAATGATCAAGTTATATTTTTTGGAATTTTATGGTAATTAAACTTGAATCCGCGAGTCGTGCCTGTATTATCGTCTGCCATGGTCCAGGCCGGACGCCATGGTACGTAGCTGGTACCGGGTCGCATGATATTTGTGCGGGACATCAAATACGACCTAAGGAACCATAAATAACGCTTCGAAATGATCACGTTACATTTTTTGGCATTTTATGGATAATAAACTGGAATTCCGCCAGCCGTGCATGTATTATTGCCATCCATGGTCCAGATCGGATGCCTTGGTACGGAGCCGGTACCGGATAGCATGAAATTTCTCCAGGACATCAAATACGACCCAAGGAATCATAACTAACGCTTCGAAATAATCAAATTACATTTTTTGGCATTTTATGGCAATTAAACTGGAATTCCGGCAGTCGTGCATGTATTATCGCCTGCCATGGTCCAAGCCGGACGCCTTGGTATGGAGCCGGTACCGGATCTTATGATATTTCTCCGGGACATCAAATACGACCCAAGGAACCACAACGCTTGGAAATGATCAAGTTACATTTTTTGGCATTTTATGGCTATTAAATTGGAATTCTGCCAGTCGTGCATGTATTATCGCTTGCCATGGTCCAGGCCAGATGCCTTGGTACGGAGCTGGTACCGGACTGCATGATATTCTTCGGGGACATCAAATACAACCCAAGAAAACATAACCAACTCTTCCAAAGGATCAAGTTACATTTTTTGGAATTTTATGGCAATTATACTGGAATTCCTCAAAGTCGTGCATGTATTTTCGCCTGCCATGTTCCAGGCCGAACGCCTTGGTACGTAGCCGGTACCGAATCAAATGATATTGGTCCGAGACATCAAATACGACCCAAGGAACCGTAACCATTGCCCTGAAATGATCAAGTTACATTTTTTGGAATTTTATGGCAATTAAACTGGAATTCCGCCAGCTGTGCCTGTATTATCGCCTGCCATAGTCCATGCCAGACGCCTTGGTACGAAACCGGTACCGGAACACATGATCTTTCTTCGGGACATAAAATACAACCCAAGGAACCATAAGCAATGCTTTGAAATAATCAAGTTACATTTTTTGGCATTTTATGGCAATTAAACTGCAATTCCGCCAGTCGTGCCTGTATTATTGCCTACCATGGTTCAGACTGGACCCCTTGGTACGGAGCCGGTACCGAATAACATGATATTTGTCAGGGACATCAAATACAACCCAAGGAACCATAACCAACACTTCGAAGTGATCAAGTTAAATTTTTTGGCATTTTATGGAAATTAAACTTGAATTCTGCCAGTCGTGCATGTATTATCGCCTACCATGGTCCAGACCGGATGCCTTGGTAAGGAGCCGGTACGGGATCACATGATATTTCTCCGGGACATCAAATACGACCCAAGGAACCATAAACAACGCTTCAAAATGATCAAATTAAATTTTTTGGCTTTTTATGGCAATTAAACTGGAATTCCGCCAGTCGTGCCTGTATTATCGCCTGCCATGGTCCAGGCCGGACGCCTTGGTACGGAGCCGGTACTAGATCTCATGATATTTTTCCGAGACATCAAATATAACCCAAGGAACCATAACCAATGCTTCGAAAAGATCAAGTTATATTTGTTGGCATTTTATGCCAATTAAACTGGAATTCTGCCAGTCGTGCCTGTGTTATCACCTGCCATGGTCCAGGCCGGACTCCTTGGTACGGAGCCGGTACCAGGTTGCATGATATTTTTCCGGGACATTAAATATGACACAAGGAACCATAACCAATGCTTCGAAAAGATCAAGTTATATTTGTTGCCATTTTATGCCAATTAAACTGGAATTCCGCCAGTCGTGCCTGTGTTATCACCTGCCATGGTCCAGGCCGGACTCCTTGGTACGGAGCCGGTACCAGGTTGCATGATATTTTTCCGGGACATTAAATATGACACAAGGAACCATAACCAACGCTTTTAAACGATCAAGTTACATTTTTTGGCCTTTTATGTCTATTAAACTGGAATTCCGTCAGTCGTGCATGTATTATCGCCCGCCATAGTCCAGGTCGGACGCCTTGGTACAGAGCCAGTACCATATCGCATGATATTTGTCCGGGACATAAAATACGACCCAAGGAACCATAACTAATGCTTCGAAATGATTAAGTTACATTGTTTGGTATTTTATGGATATTAAATTGGAATTCTGCCAGTCGTGCATGTATTATTTCCCTCCATGGTCTAGTCCGGACGCCTTGGTATGGAGTCGATACCGAATCGCATGATATTTTTCCGGGACATCAAATACAACCCAAGGAACCATAACCAACTCTTCGAAATGGTCAAGTTACATTTTTGACATTTTATGGAAATTAAACTAGAATTCCGTGAGTCGTGCCTGTATTATCGCCTGCCATGGTCCAGGCGGGACCCCGTGGTACATAGCCGGTTCTAAATCGCATGATATTTTTCCGAGACATCAAATATTACCCAAGTAACCATAACCAACACTTCAAAATGATCAAGTTACTTTTTTTGGCATTTTATGGCAATTAAACTTGAATTCCGCCAGTCATGCATGTATTATCGCCTGCCATGGTCCAGGTCGGACTCCTCGGTACGGAGCCGGTACCAAATCCCATGATATTTGTCCGATACATCAAATACGACACAAGGAACCATAATCAACGCTTCAAAATGATCAATTTACATTTTTTGTCATTTTATGGCAATTAAACTGGAATTCCGCCAGTCGTGCATGTATTATCGCCTGCCATGGTCCAGGCCGGATGCCTTGGTACGAAGCCGGTACCGGATCACATGATATTTGACCTGGACATCAAATGTGACCCAAGTAACCATAAACAACGCTTGGAAATGATAAAGTTACATTTTTTGGCATTTTATGGCAATTAAATTGGAATTTCGTCAGTCGTGCCAGTATTATCGCCTGCAATGGTCCAGGAAGGATGCCTTGGTACGGAGCCGATACCGGATCGCATGATATTTGTCCGGGACATCAAATACGACCCAAGGAACCATAATCAATGCTTCAAAATGATCAAATTACATTTTTTTGCATTTTATTGCAATTAAACTGGAATTCCGTCAGTCGTGCCTGTATTATCTCCTGCCATGGTCCAGGCCGGACGCCTTGGAACGGAGCTGGTACTGGATCGCATGATATTTGTCTGGGACATCAATTACAACCCAAGAAACCATAACCAACTCTTCGAAAGGATCAACTTACATTATTTGGAATTTTTTGGCAATTAAACTGGAGTTCCGCCAAGTCGTGCCTGTATTATCGCTTGCCATGTTCTAGACCGGACGCCTTGGTACGTAGTCGGTATCGGATCACATGATATTATTCTGGGATATCAAATATGACAGAAGGAACCATAACCAACGCTTCGAAATTTTCAAGTTACATTTTTTGGCTTTTTATGGAAATTAAACTGGAATTCTGCCAGTCGTGCCTGTATTATCGCTTGCCAGGGTCCAGGCCGGACGCCTTGGTACGGAGCCGGTACCGAATCACATGACATTTTTCCGGGATATCAAATATGACCGAACGAACCATAACCAACTTTTCGAAATGATCAAGTTACATTTTTTTGAATTTTATGGCAATAAAACTGGAATTCCGCCAACCGTGCCTGTAATATCCCCTTCCATAGTCCAGGCCGGACGCCTTGGTACGGAGCCGGTACCGGATCACATGATATTTCTCCGGGACATCAAATACGACCTAAGGAACCATAATGAATGCTTCAAAATGATCAAGTTACATTTTTTGGCATTTTATGGCAATTAAACTTGAATTCCGCGAGTCCTGCCTGTATTATCGTCTGCCATGGTCCAGGCCGGACGCCTTGGTACGTAGCCGGTATCGGGTCGCATGATATTTGTGCGGGACATCAAATACGACCCAAGGAAACATAACTAACGCTTCAAAATGATCAAGTTACATTTTTTGGCATTTTATGGATATTAAATTGGAATTCCGCCAGTCGTGCATGTATTATCGCCTGCCATGGTCAAGATCAGACGCCTTGGTACGGAGCCGGTACAGGATAGCATGAAATTTATCCAGGACATCAAATACGACCCAAGGAACCATAACTAACGCTTCGAAATGATCAAAATACATTTTTTGGCATTTTATGGCAATTAAACTGGAATTCCGCCAGTCGTGCATGTATTATCGCCTGCCATGGTGCAGGCCAGACGCCTTGGTATGGAGCCGGTACCGGATTGCATGATATTTCTTCGGGAATTCAAATACGACCCAAGGAACCACAACGCTTTGAAATGATCAAGTTACATTTTTGGCATTTTATGGTAATTAAACTGGAATTCCGCCAATCATGCCTATATTGTCGCCTGCCATGGTCTAGGCCGGACGCCTTGGTACTGAGCCGGTACCGGGTCGCATGATATTTTTCTGTGACATTAAATATGACCCAAGGAACCATAAGCAACGCTTCGAAATGATCAAGTTACATTTTTTGGAATTTTATGGCAATTAAACTGCAATTCCGCCAGTCGTGCCTGTATTATCGCCTACCATGGTCTAGACTGAACCCCTTTGTACGGAGCCGGTACCGGATAACATGATATTTGTCAGGATAAACTTGAATTCTGCCAGTCGTGCCTGTATTATCGCCTGCTATGGTCCAGAGCGGACGCCTTGGTAAGGAGCCGATACGGGATCACATGATATTTCTCCGGGACATCAAATACGACCCAAGGAACCATAACCAACGCTTCGAAATGCTCAAATTAAATTTTTTGCCTTTTTATGGCAATTAAACTGGAATTCCACCAGTCGTGCCTGTATTATCGCCTTCCATGGTCCAGGCCGGATACCTTGGTACGGAGCCGGTACTGGATCTCATGATATTTTTCCGAGACATCAAATACGACCCAAGGAACCATAACCAATGCTTCGAAATGATCAAGTTACATTTTTTGGCATTTTATGGCAATTAAATTGGAATTCCCTCAGTCGTGCATATATTATCGCCTGCCATGGTCCAGGCCGGACGCCTTGGTACGGTGCCGGTACCGGATCGCATGATATTTGTCCGAGATATCAAATATGACCCAAGGAACCATAACCAACGCTTCGAAATGATCAAGTTACATTTGTTGGCATTTTATGGCAATTAAACTGGAATTCCGCTAGTCGTGCCTGTGTTATCACCTACCATGGTCCAGGCCGGACGCCGTGGTACGGAGCCAGTACCGGGTTGCATGATATTTGTCCGGGACATTAAATATGACGCAAGGAACCATAACCAACGCTTCTAAACGATCAAGTAACATTTTTTGGCCTTTTATGGCTATTAAAACTGGAATTCCGTCAGTCGTGCATGTATTATTGCCTGCCATGGTCCAGGCCGGACGCCGTGGTACATAGCCGGTACCGAATCACATGATATTTGTCCGGGACATCAAATATGACCCAAGGAACCATAACCAACGCTTCGAAATGATCAAGTTACTTTTTTGTCATTTTATGGTAATTAAACTTGAATTCCGCCAGTCATGCATGTATTATCGCCTGCCATGGTCCAAGTCGGACTCCTCGATATGGAGCCGGTACCAAATCTCATGATATTTCTCCGAGACATAAAATACGACACAAGGAACCATAACCAACGCTTCGAAATGATCAATTTATATTTTTTGTCATTTTATGGAAATTAAACTGGAATTCCGCCAGTCGTGCCTGTATTATCGCCTGCCATGATCCAGGCCGGACGTCTTGGTATGGAGCCGATACCGAATCACATGATATTTTTCCGGGACATCAAATACAACCCAAGGAACCATAACCAACTCTTCGAAATGGTCAACTAACATTTTTGACATTTTATGGCAATTAAACTGGAATTCCGTGAGTCGTGCCTGTATTATCGCCTGCCATGGTCCAGGTCGGGCGCTGTGGTACATAGCCGGTACCTAATCGCATGATATTTTTCCGGGACATCAAATATGACCCAATTAACCATAACCAATGCTTCTAAATGATCAAGTTACTTTTTTTGGCATTTTATTGCAATTAAACTTGAATTCCGCCAGTCATGCATGTATTATCGCCTGCCATGGTCCAGGTCGGACTCCTCGGTACGGAGCCGGTACAAAATCTCATGATATTTATCCGAGACATCAAATATGACACAAGGAACCATAACCAACGCTTCAAAATTATCAATTTACATTTTTTGTCATTTTATAGCAATTAAACTGGAATTCTGCCAGTCGTGCCTGTATTATCGCTTGCCATGGTCCAGGTCGGACGCCTTGGTACGGAGCCATTATCGGATCGCATGATATTTTTCTGGGACATCAAATACGACCAAAGGAACCATAACCAACGCTTCGAAATGACCAAGTTACATTGTTTGGCATTTTATGGCAATTAAACTGGAATTCTGCAAGTCGTGCATGTATTATCGCCCTCCACNCGCTTCTAAATGATCAAGTTACATTTTTTGGCAATTTATAGCAATTAAACTTGAATTCCGCCAATCGTGCCTATATTATCGCATGCCATGGTCCAGGCCGGACGCCTTGGTACGGAGCCGGTACCGGACCGCATGATATTTATTCGGACATCAAATACGACCCAAGGAACCACAATGCTTGAAAATGATCAAGTTACATTTTTTGGAATTTTATGGCTATTAAATTTGAATTCTGCCAGTCGTGCTTGTATTATCGCCTGCCAGGGTCCAGGCCAGATGCTTGATATTTGTCCGAGACATCAAATACAACCCAAGAAACCATAACCAACTGTTCAAAAGGATCAAGTTACATTTTTTTGAATATTATGGCAATTATACTGGAATTCTGCCAAGTCGTGCCTGTATTATCACCTGCCATGTTCCAGGACGGACGCCTTGGTATGTAGCCGGTACCGAATCACATGATATTGGTCCGGGAAATCAAATACGACCCAAGGAACCATAACCATTGCTTCGAAATGATCAAATTACATCTTTTGGCATTTTATGGCAATTAAACTGGAATTCCGCCAGTCGTGCCTGTATTATCGCCTGCCATGGTCCAGGACGGACGCCTTGGTACGGAGCCTGTATTGGATCACATGATATTTCTCCTGGACATCAAATACGACCCAAGGAACCATAATCAACGCTTCGAAATGATCAAATTACATCTTTTGGCATTTTATGGCAATTAAACTGGAATTCCGCCAGTCGTGCCTGTATTATCGCCTGCCATGGTCCAGGCCGGACGCCGTGGTACGTAGCCGGTACCGGATCGCATGATATTTCTCCAGGACATCAAATATGACCCACAGAACCATAACCAACGCTCTGAAATGATCAAGTTACATATTTTTCGCATTTTATGGAAATTAAACTGGAATTCCGATAGAAGTGCCTTTTATTATCGTGTGCCATGGTACAGGCCGGTCGCCTTGGTACGGAGCCGGTACCGGGTCGCATGATATTGTCCGGGATATGAAATATGACCCAAGGAACTATAACCAACACTTCGAAATGATCAAGTTACATTTTTTTGCATTTTACGGCAATTATAGTGGAATTCTGCCAGTCGTGCCTGTATTATCGCCTTCTATGGTCCAAGCAAGACGCCTTGGTACGGAGCCGGTACCGGGTCGCATGATATTTGTCCGAAACATTAAATATCACCCAACGAACCATAACATATGCTTCGAAATGATCAAGTTACAGTTTTTGGCATTTTCTGGCAATTAAACTGGAATTCCGCCAGTCGTTCCTGTATTAGCGCCTGCCATGGTTCAGATCAGACGCCTTGGTACGGAGCAGGTACCAGATCACATGATATTTGTCCTGGACATCAAATATGACCCAAGGAGCCATAACCAACGCTTCGAAATGATCAAGTTATATTTTTTTGCCTTTTATGGAAATTAAACTGGAATTCCGTCAGTCGTGCCTCTATTATCGCCTGCCATGGTCCTGGCCGGACGCCTTGGTACGGAGCTCGTATCGGATCGCATGATATTTCTCCAGGACATCAAATACGACCCAAGGAACCATAACCAATGCTTCGAAATGATCAAATTACATCTTTTGGTATTTTATGGCAATTAAACTGGAATTCCGCCAGTCGTGCTTATATTATCACCTTCCATGGTCCAGGCCGGACGCCTTGGTACGAAGACGGTACCGCATTGCATGATATTTGTCGTGGACATCAAATACGACCCAAGGAACCATAACCAACGCTTCGAAATGATCAAGTTACATATTTTGGAATTATATGGCAATTAAACTGGAATTCCCCCACTCGTGCCTGTATTATCGCCTGCCATGGTCCAGGCCGGACATTATATGGAGCCGGTACCGGATATCAAGATATTTGTCTGGGACATCAAATACGATCCAAGTAACCATAACCAATGCTTCGAAATGACCAGGTTACATTTTTTGGCATTTTATGGCAATTAAACTGCAATTCTACCAGTCGTGCCTGTATTATCGCCTGCCATGGTCCAGGCCGGACACCTTGGTACGAAGCTTGTATCGGATCGCATGATATTTCTCCATGACATCAAATACGACCCAAGGAACCATAACCAACACTTTGAAATGATCAAATTACATCTTTTGGCATTTTATTGCAATTAAACTGGAATTCCGCCGGTCGTGCCTGTAATATCGCCTGCCATGGTTCAGGCCGGACGCCGTGGTACGTAGCCGGTACCAGATCGCATGATATTTCTCCAGGACATCAAATACGACCCAAGGAACCATAACCAATGCTTCAAAATGATCAAATTACATCTTTTGGCATTTTATTGCAATTAAACTGGAATTCCGCCGGTCGTGCCTGTATTATCGCCTGCCATGGTTCAGGCCGGACGCCGTGGTACGTAGCCGGTACCAGATCGCATGATATTTCTCCAGGACATCAAATACGACCCAAGGAACCATAACCAATGCTTCAAAATGATCAAATTACATCTTTTGGCATTTTATTGCAATTAAACTGGAATTCCGCCGGTCGTGCCTGTATTATCGCCTGCCATGGTTCAGGCCGGACGCCGTGGTACGTAGCCGGTACCAGATCGCATGATATTTCTCCAGGACATCAAATACGACCCACGGAACCATAACCAACGCTCTGAAATGATCAAGTTACATAATTTAGGCATTTTATGGAAATTAAACAGGAACTCTGATAGTCATGCCTTTTATTATCGCGTGCCATCGTACAGGCCGGACGCCTTGGTACGGAGCCGGTACCGGGTCGCATGATATTGTCCGGGATATAAAATATGACCCAAGGAACCATAACATACTCTTCGAGATGATCAAGTTACATTTTTTGGCATTTTATGGCAATTAAACTGGAATTTCGCCAGTCGTGCCTATATTAGCGCCTGCCATGGTCCAGGCCTACGGAGCCAGTACCAGATCACATGATATTTGTCCTGGACATCAAATACGACCCAAGGAACCATAACCAACGCTTCGAAATGATCAAGTTATATTTTTTGACATTTTATGGCAATTAAACAGGAATTTCGTCAGTCGTGCCTCTATTATCGCCTGGCATGGTCCAGGCCGGATGCCTTGGTACGGACTGGTACCGAATCGCTTGATATTTTTCCAGGACATCAAATACGACCCACGGAACCATAACTAACGCTCTGAAATGATCAAGTTACATATTTTTGGCATTTTATGGCAATTAAACTGGAATTCCGATAGTCGTGCATGTATTATCGCCTACCATGGTCCAGGACGGACGCCTTGGTACGGACCCGGTACCGGGTCACACGACATTGTCCGTGATGTGAAATATGACCCAAGGAACCATAACCAACACTTCGAAATGATCAACTTACATTTTTTCGCATTTTTTGGCAATTACACTTGAAATCCACTAGTCATGCCTGTATTATCGCCTGCCATGGTACAGGTCGGATCCTTGGTACGGAGCCGGTACCAAATCTTATGATATTTGTCCGAGACATCAAATATGACACAAGGAACTATAACCAACGCTTCGAAATTATTAATTTACATTTTTTGGCATTTTATAGCAATTAAACTGGAATTCCGCCAGTCGTGCATGTATTATCGCCTGCCATGGTCCAGTTCGGACGCCTTGGTACGGAGCTGGTACTGGATCACATGATATTTGTCCGGGACATCAAATACAACCCAAAGAACCATAACCAACGTTTCAAAATGATCAAGTTACATTTTTTGGAATTTTATAGCAATTAAACTCTAATCTAGCCAATCGTGCATGTATTATCACCTTCTATGGTCCAGGCCGGACGCCTTGCTGCGGAGCCGGTACCGGATCACATGATATTTCTCAGGGAAATCAAATACAACCCAAGGAACCATAACCAACACTTCAAAATGATCAAGTTACATTTTTGGCATTTTATGGCAATTAAATTTGAATTCCGCCAGTGGTGCCTGTATTACCGCCTGCCATGGTCCAGGCCGGACACCTCGGTACGGAGCCTGTACCGAATCGCATGATATTTGTTCAGGGCATCAAATATGACCCAAGGAACCACAACCAACGCTTCGAAATGATCAAGTTAATTTTTTTAGCATTTTATGGCAATTAAACTGGAATTCTGCCAGTCGTGCCTGTATTATAACCATCTATGGTCCAGGCCGGACGCCTTGCTATGGAGCCGGTTCTGGATCGCATGATATTTTTCCGGACATCAAATACGTCCAAGGGAACCATAACCAATGCTTCGAAATGATCAAGTTACATGTTTTGGCATTTTGTGGAAATTAAACTGGAATTTTTCTAGTCGTGCCTGTATTATCGCCTGCCAGGGTCAAGGCCGGACGCCTTGGTACGGAGCCGGTACCAGATCGCAAGATATTTGTTCGGGACATCAAATATGACCCAAGGAACCATACCAAAAGCTTCGAAATGATCAAATTACACTTTAGGGCAATTAAACTGGAATTCCGTCAGTCGTCCTCTGTAATCACCTGCCATGGTACAGGGCCAGTACCGGATCTCATGATATTTCTCCAGGACATCAAATACGACCCACAGAACCATAACCAATGCTCTGAAATAATCAAGTTATATTTTTTTTGCATTTTATGGCAATTAACTTGGACTTCCGACAGTCGTGCCTGTATTATCGCCTGCCATGGTCTAGGCCGGACGCCTTGGTACGGAGCTAGTACCGGGTCGCACGACGTTGTCCGTGATATGAAATATGACCCAAGGAACCATAACCAACACTTCGAAATGATTAAGTTATATTTTTTCGCATTTTTTGGCAATTACACTTGAAATCCACTAGTCATGCCTGTATTATCGCCTGCCATGGTACAGGTCGGATCCTCGATACGGAGCCGGTACCAAATCTCATGATATTTGTCCGAGACATCAAATATGATACAAGGAACCATAACCAATGCTTCGAAATGATTAATTTACATTTTTTGGCATTTTATAGCAATTAAACTGGAATTCCGCCAGTCGTGCATGTATTATCGCCTACCATGGTCCAGTCCGGACGCCTTGGTACGGAGCCGGTACTGGATCGCATGATATTTGTCTGGGACATCAAATATGACCCAAAGAACCATAACCAACGCTTCTAAATGATCAAGTTACATTTTTTGGAATTTTATAGCAATTAAACTTGAATCTAGCCAATCATGCATGTATTATCACCTGCTATGGTCCAGGCCGGACGCCTTGCTACGGAGCCAGTACCAGATCGCATGATATTTCTCAGGGAAATCAAATACGTCCCAAGGAACCATAACCAACACTTCAAAATGATCAAGTTACATTTTGGAATTTTATGGCAATTAAATTTGAATTCTGCCAGTGGTCCCTGTATTACCGCCTGCCATGGTCCAGGCCGGATGCCTCGGTACGGAGCCTGTACTGGATCGCATGATATTTGTTTGGGACATCAAATATGCCCAAGAAACCATAACCAACGCTTCGAAATGATCAAGTTAATTTTTTTGGGAATTTATGGCAATTAAACTGGAATTCCGCCAGTTGTGCCTGTATTATCGCCTGCCATGGTCCAGGCCGAATGCCTTGGTACGGAGACGGTTCCGGATCGCATGAAATTTGTTCGGACATCAAATAAGTCGAAGGGAACCATAACCAATGCTTCGAAATGATCAAGTTACATGTTTTGGCATTTTATCGCAATTAAACTGGAATTTTTCTAGTCGTGCCTGTATTATCGCTTACCAGGGTCAAGGCCGGACGCCTTGGTACGGAGCCAGTACCAGATCGCAAGATATTTGTTCGGTACATCAAATATAACCCATGGAACCATAACCAAAGCTTCGAAATGATCAAATTACACTTTAGGGCATTTAAACTGGAATTCCGCCACTCGTGCCTGTATTATCACCATCTATGGTCCAGGCCGGACACCTTGGTATGGAGCCGGTACCGGATCACATGATATCGGTTTGGGAACCATAACCAACTCTTCGAAATGATCAAGGTACATTTTTTGGCATTTTATGGCAATTAAACTGGAAGTCGGCTAGTCGTGCTAATAATATCGCCTGCCATGGTCCAGGCCAGACGCCTTGGTACGGAGCTGGTACTGGATCGCATGATATTTGTGTGGGACATCAAATACGACCCAAGGACCCATAACCAATGCTTCGAAATGATCAAGTTACATTTTATGGCAATTAAACTGGAATTCGGCCAGTCGTGCCTGTATTATCGCCATCCATGGTCCAGGCCGGACACCTTGGTATGGAGTCGATACCGGATCGCATGATATTTGTCCGGTACATCAAATACGAACCAAGTAACCATAACCAACTCTTCGAAGTGATCAAGTTACATTTTTGGCATTTTATGGCAATTAAACTGGAATTCCGCTAGTCATGCCTGTAATATCGCCTGCCATGGTCCAGGCCGGACGCCTTGGTACGAAGGTGGTACCGAATCGCATGATATCTTTTCGGGACATCAAATACGACCCAAGGAACCATAACCAATGCTTCGAAATGATCAAGTTACATTTTTTGGCATTTTATGGCAATTAAACTGGAATTTCGTCAGTCGTGCCTCTATTATCGCCTGCCATGGTCCAGGCCGAACGCCTTGGTACAGAGCCGGTACCGGGTCGCGTGATATTTTTCTAGGACATCAAATACAACACAAGGAACCATAACCAACGCTTTCAAATGATCAAGTTACATTTTTTGGCATTTTATGGCAATTAAACTGGAATTCCACTAGTCGTGCCTATATTATCACCTGCCGTGGACCAGGCCGGACGCCATGGTACGAAGCCAGTACCAGATCTCATGATATTTTACCGGGAGATCAGATACGACCCAACGAACCATAACCAACGTTTCGAAATGATCAAGTTAATTTTTTTGGCATTTTATTGCAATTAAACTAGAATTCCGCCAGTCGTGCCTGTATTATCGCCTTCCATGGTCCAGGCCGGACGCCTTGGTACGGAGCCGGTTCCGGATCGCATGATATTTGTTTGGACATCAAATACGTCCCAAGAAACCATAACCAATCCTTCGAAATGATTAAGTTACATGTTTTGGCATTTTATGGCAATTAAACTGGAATTTTTCTAGTCGTGCCTGTATTATCGCCTGCCAGGGTCAAGACCGGACGCCTTGGTACGGAGCCGGTACCATATCGTAAGATATTTTTTTGGGACATCAAATATGACCCAAGGAACCATAACAAAAGCTTCGAAATGATCAAGTTACACTTTATGGCAATTAAACTGGAATTCCGCCAGTCGTGCCTGTATTATAACCATCTATGGTCCAGGCCGGACGCCTTGCTACGGAGCCGGCTCTGGATCGCATGATATTTTTCCGAACATCAAATACGTCCAAGGGAACCATAACCAATGCTTCGAAATGATAAAGTTACATGTTCTGGCATTTTATGGCAATTAAACTGGAATTTTTCTAGTCGTGCCTTTATTATCGCCTGCCAGGGTCAAGGCCGGACGCCTTGGTACGGAGCCGGTACCAGATCGCAAGATATTTGTTCGGGACATCAAATATGACCCAAGGAACCATAACCAAAGCTTCGAAATGATCAAATTACACTTTAGGGCAATTAAACTGGAATTCCGCTAGTCGTGCCCTTATTATCACCATTTATGGTCCAGGCCGGACACCTTGGTATGGAGCCGGTACTGGATCGCATGATATCGGTGTGGGACATAAAATACANATGATCAAGTTACATTTTTTGGAATTTTATGGCAATTAAACTGGAATTCGGCTAGTCGTGCTTGTAATATCGCCTGCCATGGTCCAGGCCGGACGCCTTGGTACGGAGCTGGTACTGGATCACATGATATTTGTCTGGGACATCAAATATGACCCAAGGACCCATAACCAATGCTTCGAAATGATCAAGTTACATTTTATGGCAATTAAACCGGAATTCGGCCTTTCGTGCCTCTATTATCGCCATCCATGGTCCAGGCCGGACACCTTGGTATGGAGCCGATACCGGATCGTATGATATTTGTCCGGGACATCAAATACGACCCAAGGAACCATAACCAACACTTCGAAATGATCAAGTTACATTTTTTGGAATTTTATGGCAATTAAACTGGAGTACCGTCAGTCGTGCCTCTATTATCGCCTACCATGGTCAAGGCCGGACGCCTTGTTATAGAGTCGGTACCGGATCACGTGATATTTTTCTGGGACATCAAATACAACACAAGGAACCATAAACAACGCTTCGAAGGGATCAAGTTATATTTTTTGGCATTTTATGGCAATTAAAGTGGAATTCCGCTGGTCGTGCTTATATTATCACCTGCCATGGTCCCGGCCGGACGCCTTGGTACGAAGCCGGTACCAGATCACATGATATTTGACCGGGACATCACATA
>MDKI01126447.1:0-17656 GCA_005239505.1 Nicotiana paniculata | reverse complement strand
ACAAAGTAAGGAAGAAAATATGTACAAAGTTGATGTTTTTCCTTTGATCCACTCTAATCTCGAATCTCTGTGTATCCCTGTGAATCCCCCCTTGTAGTTGTGTTATAGGAGTCTATTTATAGGTTTAGGCTGAACCCTAACCGTGTAGGAGACTTCTATTTCAATTAGAAAACACTTAAACCCGTCAAAACTCGATTTCTGGCCGACTGGGGACCCTGGCGTTTGGACCCAAACGCCTGGCTAACGCCAGGTAGGGTCAGTGTGTTTGGCTCTGTCGCCCGGCTATCGCCCGGGTGTCTCCTTTCGCGTATTTTTCGACGTATTTGCATCCCTTTAGCTCCGTTTCCATCTCCACTTCACCTACACATGAAATAAACTCCATTAAGCATATAACAAGTGTATTTTTATCATTAATGCGCATAAAATGTAAGGTATATCACATGTTAAACTATGCAGAACCCTGTACAGAAGAACTCCTAATTTGGGATTACTGAGATGTGTCGATGCAAAGGAAGCCTCCAAACTACTTGAAGAGATACATGTTGGGACCTGCGGCCAACATATGAATGGTTTTGTTTTGGCAAAAAAGATACTTAGATAAGGTTATTTATGGATGACCATGGAAACAGATTGCATCCAGTATGTTCGGAAGTGCTACCAATGTCAGGTACATGCAAACATGATAAAGGTGCCCCTAAATGAGCTCAATGCAACAAGCTCACCATGGACATTCACCGCCTGGGGAATGGATGTCATTGGACTGATCGAGCCTACCGCCTCAAATGGACACAGGTTCATCTTGGTAGATATTGATTATTTCACCAAATGGGTCGAAGCATCATCTTACAAAGAAGTGACTAACAAGGTCGTGGCAGACTTTATCCGCGACCGTATCGTTTGTCGATTCGGAGTTCCAGAGTCAATCATCACAGACAACGAATCCAATCTCAATAGTGATATGATGAAAGCCATGTGCGAGACTTTCAAAATCAAGCACAGGAACTCTACCGCCTATAGACCCCAGATGAATGGATTTGTAGAAGCCGCCAACAAGAATATCAAGAATATATTGAGGAAAATGATAGAAAAACACAAACAGTGGCACGGGAAGCTATCATTTGCCTTATTGGGATACCGCACCTTAGTCCGCACATCAACCGAGGCAACTCCCTACTTGTTGATTTATGGTATAGAAGTTGTCATTCCTGCTGAAGTGGAGATTCCTTCCTTGAGGATCATACAAGAAGCTGAGCTCAGCGACGCGGAATGGGTAAGAAGCCGTTATGAGAAACTATCCCTCATAGACGGGAAAAGAATGAATGCAGTGTGTCACGGACAACTATACCAGAACAGAATGTCCAGAGCCTTCAACAAAAGAGTCAAGCCGAGACAGTTCACAACAGGGCAGCTGTTGTTGAAGAAGATCTTTCCGCATCAACATGAAGCCAAAGGAAAATTCTCTCCCAACTGGCAAGGTCCGTACATGGTTTACCGAGTATTGACAGGAGGAGCTCTTATACTTGCAGAAATGGACGGAGAAGTCTAGCCAAACCCAATCAATTCAGATGCAGTCAAACGATACTATGTGTAACTCTTTATACTTTTCTCATAATGATGTAAATTGAACTACGCCCAACCTGATTCCCGTTTAAGAGGGGATATGTAGGTAGCCCTATGGGTTCGGTCACAAATCAATAAAAATCTTATTTCACCCCGCAACTTGAAAATGGGGCAGATTTTGAGGAGGACCCTCAAAATTCTGAAGCAAGTCCAGCCGATTACAGCATGTGCAACAATCAAAGACGTCAACCCATCTAACTGGGGAAGAATTTTGAGGAGTACCCTCAAAATTCTGTAGCATGAGAGGTTGGAATGTCTCGGATCCTGTCACGGTCATCGGTTTATCTAAATTTCTTAAAATATATCTTTCACTATGTCTTTACAACATCATACATGCTTACTTGTAAAATAGCTCTATTAGCAAACGCTACCCCGATGATGTAAACAGGATCATCAGACCAAGACGAGCAAGTCAAGCAAAGGAAGCGGGGATACGAATCAACTTCCCCCCATCTACAGAACTCATGATTTTTCTTTGAATGCATGCACAAAGAATAAACATGCTTCATAGTCACAATTCTCACAACAATCGCAATGTCGAAATCTGCCACCAGCTAAGAAAATCTGCTACTATCTGCTATTCATTCCTTTGCATAAGGCTAATCTCTGCCTTCCCTTGCATAAGGTTAATCTCTTCCTTCCCTCTGCATAAGGCTAATCACTGCCTTCCCCCGCATAAGGCTAATATCTGTCTTCCCACAACATAAGGCTAATCTCTACCTTCCCTCTGCATAAGGCTAATCTCTGCCTTCCCCTGCATAAGGCTAATCTCTGCCTTCCTTTGCATAAGGCTAATCTCTGCCTTCATTTTGCATAAGGCTAATCTCTGCCTTCATTTTGCGTAAGGATTATCTCTGCCTTCCCTTGCATAAGGCTAATCTCTACTTTTATTTGCATGAGACTAAGCTCTGTCTCCGTACCCGCATGAGGCTAAGCTCTGCCTCCGATTTACCTTTTTTTTACCGAGACTAAGCGCTGTCTCTCGAGTATTATTTACTTTGATCCTTTTTCGGGCTAAGCTCTGCCCTCCAATTCGCAAGACTAAGCTTTGTCTTGTCAACATCATATTACTGTATCTCATGGGCTGAAATATCGCCAACCTGTCCAAAGGCGCCATAGTCTAAAGGAATCATCCTCATAGCCGGAAGACACCATGTCATGGCCTGAGGATCTCTCTCGAATTTGCATATCTTTATTCAAAGGCGTCATAGTTCGGAGGCACCATATTCATGGCCCGAGAACGTCATTTCATGTCCTGCGAATCTCACAATTCATGGCCCAGGACATCATGGTCTAAGGACGTCATCCCTAACCATTCGAAGTCAACTTTCATAGTCCAAAGGGAACCTGCATCACATTTAAATTTACGCACAATATATGCTTGTAGTATTCTTATTCGCAGGTGACCCGACAAGCAACCGATATCTCAGCAGGAGCGATCCCGCTCCAGTTCACTCAACTGTATCAAACCTGACCTCTCTCGTGAATCATTCATTCACCTATCACTAGATATTGCGTCCGTTCTTGCGATGACTTCACATGTATATTTCGCCGATGAATCCGGAACTACATACGGCCTGATTCCTGTAAAACTAGGGATATGTAGGCAGCTCAGAAGCCAGGGTGCAGCCTAAATCTCTCTAACCGTTTCGCTCGGTCAAAATTGGCCATCATATCTTTACCCGACAACTCTTTCATCCTTTCCGGGTAAAGAGGGGAAGCTGTTGATACCCAATTTTTCCCAAAATATTGCATATATACCTTCAAAATCATGCATTAGTAGCAATTGGTATTTTTCCATAATTTTTCTACTTTTTTATTAATTTCTCCAGTATTTTATTTCTAATAAATAATTACAAAATTTCATCGCAAATGATTACAAAGGCATTTGTTGATTTTACTTATTAGTTATGGTCATATTAAGACCAAATTATTCCATAAATAGCCAAATTGGCACCTTTTGGCTATAATTGCAATAACTTTACAATTATAGCCCATGCATATAATTTTGTACGTTTCTTTACCAGAAATTAGTCTTTTGTATTTTAAAATACTAAATAATTATTTTAAAAATGTTTTTATGCGTGAAATTCATTTTTATAATTAGTAGCTATTTTATAAATTATATTTACCTTTTTTGATGGGGTATTTAACAAATGGCCTATTCTTATTTCAATTATAGCCTAAATTAACCAACCAACCCCTTATTAAACCAACCCAAGACCCAGGCCCAAATCCTAAATCACGACCCATTTCCTCCCCAATTCCTGGCCGTTGATCACTTTTGATCAACGGTCCATGTTTGCCATTTCCATAATTAACCTAACAACTACCCCCTAAACCTCTCATTTCTCTCACCCTCTCCGCTGTCACCCCTCTCATTCTCTATCAAACTCCCTCTGCCCTAACCCTAACTCACCTCGCCATTGTTTGCTCGCCGTTAATAATGGTGGCTCACCACTGTTCCTATCCTCAATGGCTCTCCCATGACCTTCTTTGGGGTCCTCTAGGGACCAGTGGCCAGCTTGGTCACCCTTGGGCCTGTTGTCACCGTCCTCAGGCCACCATGGCTTGATTGAGTAAGATCGTCCTATTTTCTTGTTGAAGCTATGGTTTCTAAGCCGTTCTCTCTCTTCCTTTGAGTTATTTTCTTTGAAACCCTAATCCCTTCTCCTAAGCGTCTTAGATCTGTAACAGATCTGAGATTATCTATGCTATTTTTGCCCGTTCTTATGAAAACCTTTCGATTTTCAAAATGTCGCTTCATTTTCTTCATAACTAGGGTTTCTGAACTTCTCTTCAAAACAATTTTTCTTTGATTTTAAGTGTTATTCTATGATTCTTATTGTGTTTAAACGGTTTTTATTAAGTTCTCCCTTAACCTAAATAGTTATCTTGAAAGCCCCTAATTTTTGGCTTTAGTCTTGGATTCTGAGTTCGTCTTTACTAACTGTTCATTTGATTCGTCTGTATGTTTGATTCTTATGAATATGTATAGATTAATTAGAGTATTTTATGATTTTTACCCTAGTAATGTCTTATTAGGGTTTCTGATTTGTCTCTTTCTGGTTATACCCAATTTACTTGTTTATTCATGGAAGTCTATAATGTTTCCCTTAAAGTCAGTACTATTTTTGATTATTGAGTCCTTGAACTGTGTTGACACTCCTTATTGATTTCCGGCTACTTTTCTATTTTTACAACCTTAAAATTATTTTTTTTACCTTATTATGTGATTGACTGCATTATTAATTGATTCTTACTGTTATTTCCTTAATTAGAACTTTATGAATCTATCCGTAATTAACTTTTCTATACCCATAATGTTTTAATTCTTTCTTTATTGTTTCCTATTCTCTACTGTTGGTAATTAACTCCCTAATTAAGGGAATGATTTTGCTGATTTTACTCTAACTGATTCTGAATTCTTCAATTACTGAACAATTTGACTGCTTACCTTATTTACCTAGCTTTCAAACTGCTATTATACTCTCTTCTCTCTTCATTACACACACGAACACACTGGTTCAAAAACTCTCTCTTACACTTAAAAGCTTTCTGCTATTTCTTGTTACTTGCTACTTCAATTGAATTAGCCGGCTGCAAGCCAAGGCTAATTATTGTACTCCACTGCTCTATACTTAGTATCTGCTTTGTTTAACTGATATGTTCTGATTTAAATCCAAGATCCAAACTCTATGTGCTTCTTTACTTCTTATTTTAATGATTGTTAGTCCATGCCTGATGTTCTTAGCTTTTCAGTATGTTGTTAGCATGTTTATATCACTGCTTTCACTTAGTATGAAAGAGTTCTGTCATGTTCAACTTATGAGTAAACTGTCTAAATGGCTTGCTTATTGATTTCTTTAGTACGTCTCAAACTGATTTTACTCCACTTATGAATGTTTGACTGATTTACTATTTGCTATCCAGTTTCAGTTATGAGCATGTCTTTGCAAAATGATTTGTTACCCCAAAGTAGTGTTGGTTCTGTACTTAATTCTGTTTAGTGTAACTATGTCCTCAACTGTATGTTCTGAAATCCCCAATCCTATACTACGTTTATCTTATAAGTTGTCCCCCAACCCCATAAACCCCCTAGGCACTTATGATTCTATGTTGGTATAGTACAACTATGTTCTAATTAGCAATTCTGAAATCCCTGCCCTATTGTCTGTATTGTCAGCTATTCCTTAACCCCAAAGACTTTTGTACTTCTGTTTGTTATGTGTTCCCAACTCCCCAATATCCCTGTGTGAAAGACTGTTAAACCTGTGTGCTTTGAGTTACTCTGCTATTTTCTTTGATTCCTCAAGTGTTTACACTGTTCTTACTTAAGCTATTTTACTACGAAACAACTCCTATTTTATAAGACTTCTTCACTCAACTGAGTCCTTTTTCAGTATTGTTTTCCAATCAAAACCTTTTCAAAACTATGTCAAGCACTCTCACTCTACTCTTAAGTCTCTAAGTTCTGCCCCTCTAGTGTGTGACTGCCTTGGGATCCCTGTGAGACCCTATGAACTCTGACACACTGGGGCTGGCTTTTCCACACTGCACTTACTCAGTTCTTGTTGTGAAAATCTGGGTGTGATCACTGCCTGGGATCCTTGAGGTCCTTAGGGAACTCTGACACACCCGGACATGAGATTGGCTGTGAAACTCTAGCATTTGAGGTTGTGTAAGGTTTTTGTATCTTCAGGATACATTTGGGCCTGCTTCAGGCTCCTTATCATTTAACTTCTTGTCTTTTATTTAATTATGTATTTATTCAGCCGTTGGTTTGTAATAATTATTGTAAACAGATATTAGGGATGGATAGTGAAATGGGGAGGGTATCTATATAGTTCTATTAATGCCATTGGGTAGAAAACATGTCTTAGGCTTTACATCCTTTATATGTGCATTAGATACCATGTTCATAGGACATCATCTTTACTGCTTCAGCATCATTAATCCATGTTTCATGCTTATCATTTAGAAATCCCGCTTCTAGGATAATAAACAACATCAACATGAAAATTGTGACCCTTTGTTTGTATTCAAGAATCATGTTTAATAATTCTGTAACTCTTGTGTGCATTTAGAATATCATGCCATAGGAATTCTGGGATCATTAACATAAAAAACTGTCATTTCTCTGTGCATTTAGAAAACATGTATTAGGAACTGTTTGCATTCTGTTCAAGTACGCTTAGTTAACTACTGATCCATGAAAGTGTATAAAACAGTCTCACCTTATGATGTTTTCTGAATAAAGCTAATATCAATCTCTGCACTCTCATATTTGCACCACTTAGAACTGCGTGTTTTAATCTAAATATTTTTAAAAAAAAACTGTTTTAAACAACCAGTATTTGTTTAGTTGCACAATCCCACGCCTAGGCAATCCTTAGGTAATCAACCTCTATAAAACTAGAAAAAACTGTCTGTTTGTGTCCACTGCTTAAAGATTCGGGTTAAAAAATCAGTAGGCAAACATATTAGGGCCCTACTGTTGAGCTTATGAAACAAAGCTGCATATTTTTGTGCATTTATATTCACTTAGATATCTTGTTTAGGTCTTTTCTCTAATAAAAAAGTTGCCTCTTGTCTGTGTTTGAGACGTTCTGATTATGTGCATTACATGTGGAGGTAAATCTGAGCCTCTTAACTACTTTCCTTCACTTATCTGCTAGTCCTATTTGTTCTTGCATGTCGCTTAGAATTTAATCCTTTTAAAACCTTAGGGGGGTTGTCTAGAACTTCCAGTATTTAGAGGTCCTAAACTCCTCCAGGACCACAGGGAAGGGACGGGTAACAACAACTTAGAGCTCGCTTAATAAAACTCGCTTAATAATCTCTAGTAGGTGGGATAATGGGTAGAAAGGGATAGGATGACCAGTGGGCTAATGACATGTGTAGCCCTTCATTGATGAGTGATTACCGGGAATTGCATTAACGTGATGCTATAGGATAAACAACTTAGGACTTCCCTTGCCCTTCATCACATATGTGTGGTTAGACTTCGAATCTTTCAAAATCTTTATTTGTTTGTGCCTAGACTCCTAACTTGTCAAACTTTATTTGTTTACATATGTGTGCTTAGACTGCCTATGTTCTACTTGTTTAATTCACAAAGTCTGTTTGGCCGGGAACCACAGTTATGGACTTTGAGGGGTGCCTAACACCTTCCCCTTGAAGTAATTTCAAGCCCTTACCCAATCTCTAGTTGTACAATTAGTGACCCTTAATAGGTGTCCTAACGCACCTTAACTCGTTAGGTGGCGACTCTTCAAATCCTTCGCACCCCTTACCCCAAAAGGAAATGAGTTGTCCCAATAATGTCAAAAACCCTGACTGATCCGAAATGAGAGGAAAAAGGGGGCATGACACCTCCATGACCAAATTACATTTTTTGGCATTTTATGCCAATTAAACTGGAATTCCACCCGATTGCAATATTTCGTGTGCTATAGCCCATGCCATCCGCCGTGGGACGGAGCCGAACCCAGATCGCCTAATATATGTCCAGGACATCAAATACGACTTGGGGAACCATAGTACCGCCACGCCATGACAAAATTACATTTTTAGGCATTTTACGGCAATTAAACTGGAATTCCTCCCCATTGCAACATTTTCGTGTGCCATAGCCCACGCCTTCCGCCGTGGGACGGAGCCGGACCCAGATAACCTAATATTTATCCACGACATCAAATACGACCTAAGGAACCATAGTCACCGCCCCTCCATGACCAAATTACATTTTTTGGCATTTTACGGCCATAAAACTGGAATTCCCACCGATTCCAATATTTTCGTGTGCTATAGTCCACGCCTTCCACCGTGGGATGGAGCCCGACCCGGATCGCCTAATATTTGTTCGGGACATCAAATACGACCTAAGGAACCATATTCACCACCCCTCTATGACCAAATTACATTTTTTGGCATTTTACAGACATAAAACAAGAATTCCGCCCGATTCCAATATTTTCGTGTGCTATAGTCCATGCCTTCTGCAGTGGGACGGAGTCGGACCCGGATAAAAAAATATTTGTCCGCGACATCAAATGACCTAAGGAACAATATTCACCGCACCGCCATGACCAAATTAATTTTTTGGCATTTTACGGCCATAAAATTGGAATTCCGTCTCATTCTAATATATTTGTGCTATAGCCCACGCCTTCCGCCGTGCAATGGAGCCGGACCCGGATTGCCTAATATTTTTCCAGGACATCAAATACGACCTAAGGAACCATATTCACCGCCCCTCCATGACCAAATTACATTTTTCGGTGGTTTAAAGCAATTAAACTGGAATTCCGCCCGATTGTAATATGTTCGTATGCTATAGCCCACGCCTTTCACCGTGGGATGAAGCAAGAACCGGATCGCCTAATATTGGTCTGGGACATCAAATACGACCAGGGGAACCATAATCACCACCCCTCCATGACCAAATTACATCTTTTGGTATTTTACAGCAATTAAACTGGAATTCCACCTGATTGCAATATTTTCGTGTCCTATAGCCACGCCTTCCGCTGTTGGATGGAGCCGGACCCGGATCGCCTAATATTTTTTCGGGACATAAAATATGATCTAAGGAACCATTTTCACCGCTCCTCCATGATCAAATTACATTTTTGGCATTTTACGTCCATAAAAATGAAATTCCGCCCGATTTCAATATTCCGTGTGCTGTAGCCCACGCCTTCCACTGTTGGACGGAGCCGGACCCGAATCACCTAATATTTGTCCGCGACATCAAATGCGACCTAAGGAACCATAGTCACCGGCCCGCCATGACCAAATTACATTTTTTTGGTATTTTACGACCATAAAACTGGAATTCCGCCTGATTCCAATATATTCGTGTGCTATAACCCACGCCTTCCGCCGTGAGACGGAGCCGGACCCGGTGCCTAATATTTTTCCGAGACATCAAATACAACCTAAGGAACCATAATCACCACCCCTCCATGACCAAATTACATATTTTGGTGTTTTACAGCAATTAAACTGGAATTCCGCCCGATTGTAATATTTTCGTGTGCTACAACCCACGCCTTCCGTCGTGGAACGAAGTCGGACCCGGATCGCCTAATATTTGTCCGCGACATCAAATACGACCTAAGGAACCATAGTCACCGCCCCACCATGACAAAATTGCATTTTTGGTATTTTACGGCCATAAAACTGGAATTCTGCCCGATTCCACTATTTTCATGTGCTATAGCCCAAGCCTTCCGCCTTGGGACGGAGCCGGACGTGGATCACCTAATATTTTTCCGCGACATCAAATACGCCCTAAAGAACCATAGACACCGCCACGCCATGACCATATTACATTTTTTTGGTATTTTACGGCCATAAAATTGGAATTCCGCCTGATTCCAATATATTCTTGTGCTATAACCCACGCCTTCCGCCGTGGGACGGAGCCGTACCCGGCGCCTAATATTTTTCCGGGACATCAAATACGACCTAAGGAAACATAATCACCACCCCTCCATGACCAAATTACATGTTTTGGTGTTTTACGGCAATTAAACTGGAATTCCACTCGATTGCAATATTTTCGTGTGCTATAGCCCACGCCTTCCGCCGTGGAAAGAAGCCGGACCTGCATCGCCTAATATTTGTACGAAACATCAAATACGACCTAAGGAACCATAGTCACCGCCCCACCATGACAAAATTGCATTTTTTGGTATTTTATGGCCATAAAACTGGAATTCCGCCCGATTCAAATATTTTCGTGTGCTATAGTCCAGGCCTTCCGCCGTTTGACGGAGACGGACCCGGATCGCCTAATATTTGTCCGCAATAGTAAATACAACCTAAATAACGATAGTTATCTCCCCTCCATGACCAAATTACACTTTTTGGTATTTTACGGCCATAAAACTGGAATTCCGCCTGATTCCAATATATTCGTGTGCTATAGCCCACGATTTTCGCGGAGCCGGACCCGATGCCTACAATTTTTTCGGGACATCAAATAAGACCTAAAGAACCATAGTCGCCACCCCGCCATGACCAAATTACATTTTTCGGTGTTTTACGGCAATTAAATTGGATTTCTGCCCGATTGTAATATTTTCGTGTACTATAGCCCACGCCTTCCTCCATGGGACGCAGCCGGACCCGGATCGCCTAATATCTTTCCACGACATTAAATATGACCTAAGAAAACATAGTCTTTGTCCCACCATGTCCAAATTACATTTTTGGTATTTTACGGCCATAAAACTGGAATTCCGCCTGATTCCAATATTTTTGTATGCTATAGCCCACACCTTCCGCCGTGGGACGGAGCCAGAACCGGCACCTAGTATTTGTCGGGGACATCAAATACGACTTAAGGAACCATATTCACCGCCTCGCCATGACCAAATTACACTTTTTGGTATTTTACGGTCATAAAACTGGAATTCCGCCTGATTCCAATATTTTTGTGTTCTATATAACATGCCTTCCACCGTGGGGCGGAGACAGACGCGACACCTAATATTTTTCCGGTACATCAAATACGACCTAAGGAACCATAGTCACTTCCCTGCCATGAACAAATTACTTTTTTTGGTGTTTTACGACTATTAAACTAGAATTCCGCCCGATTGCAATATTTTCGTGTGCTATAGCCCACGCCTTCCGCCGTGGGACAGATCCGGACCCAGATCACCTAATATTTGTCCTAAGGAACCATAGTAACCGCCCCTCCATTAACTTATTGCATTTTTAGGCATTTTACGGCAATTAAACTGGAATTCCGCCTGATTGTAACATTTTCATGTGCCATAGCCCACGCCTTCCGCCGTGGGACGGATCCGGACCCGGATCGCCTATATTTGTCCTAAGGAACCATAGTCACCGCCCCTCCATGACAAAATTACATTTTTTGGCATTTTACGGTCATAAAACTGGAATTCCATCTGATTCCAATATTTTCGTGTGCTATAGCCCATGCCTTCTGCCGTGGGACGGATCCGAATCTGGATCGCCTAATATTGGTCCGGAGCATCAAATACGATCAGGGGAACCATAATCACTGCCCCGCCATGACAAAATTACATTTTTTGGTGTTTTAGGGCAATTAAACTGGAATTTTGCCCGATTGTAATATTTTCGTGTGCAGCCCACGCCTCTCGCCGTACGACAGAGCCAGACCCAGGTCGCCTAATATTTGTCCGAGACATCAAATATGACCTAAGGAACCATAGTCATTGCTCCTCCATGACCAAATTACTTTTTTTGGCATTTTACGGCCATAAAACTGGAATTACGCCCGATTCCAATATTTTCGTGTGCTATAGCCCACGCCTTCCACCGTGGGACGGAGCCGGACCCGGATCGCCTAATATTTGTCCACGACATCATATACGACCTAAGGAATCGTAGTCACTGCCTCTCCATGACCAAATTACATTTTTTGGTATTTTACGGCCATAAAACTGGAATTCCGCCTGATTCCAATATTTTCGTGTGCTATAGCCAACGCCTTTTGCCGTGGGATGGAGCCAGAACCGGCACCTAATATTTTTTAGGGACATCAAATACGACCTAAGTAACCATAGTCACCGCCCCGCCATGACTAAATTACATTTTTTGGTGTTTTACGGAAATTAAACTGGAATTCCGCCCGATTGCAATATTTTCGTGCGCTATAGCCCACGCCTTCCGCCGTAGGACGGAGCCGGACCTAGATCGCCTATTATTTGTCCTAAGGAACCATAGTCACCGCCCTTCCATGACCAAATTACATTTTTAGGTATTTTACGACAATTAAACTGGAATTTCGCCTGATTGCAATATTTTCGTGTGCTATAGCCCACGCCTTCCGCCGTGGGACGGAGCCGGACCTGGATCGCCTAATATTTTTCCACAACATCAATTACAACCTAAGGAACCATAGTCACCGCTCCTCTATGACCAAATTAAATTTTTTGGTATTTTACGGCCATAAAGTTTGAATTCTGTCAGATTCTAATATTTTCGTGTGCTGCCCACGCCTTCCGCCGTGGACCCGGACCCCGACCCAGACCCGGATCGTGTAATATTGGTCTGGGACATCAAATAGACTGGGGGAACCATAATCAGCGCCCCTCCATGACAAAATTACATTTTTGGTGTTTTACGAAAATGAAACTGGAATTCCACCCGATTGCAATAATTTCGTGTGCTATAGCCTACGCCTTTTGCCGTGGGATTGAGCTGGACTCGGATTGCCTAATATTTGTCTGGGACATCAAATACGACCTAAGGAACCATAGTCACCGCTCCTCTATGACCAAATTACATTTTTTGGCATTTTACGGCTATAAAACTGGAATTCCGCCCTATTCGAATATTTTCGTGTGCCGTAGCCCAAGCCTGATGCCGTGGGATGAAGCCAGAATCGGATCGCCTAATATTTTTCCACGACATCAAATACGACCTAAGAAACGATAGTCACCACCCCGCCATGACCAAATTACATTTTTTGGTATTTTACGGCCATAAAACTGAAATTCCGCCTGATTCCAATATATTCGTGTGCTATAGCCCATGCCTTCCGCCGTGGGACGGAGCCGGACCCGGACCCGGTGCCTAATATTTGTCCGAGACATCAAATACGACCTGAGGAACCATAGTCACCGCCCCGCCATGACCAAATTACATTTTTTGGTGTTTTACGGCAATTAAACTGGAATTCCACCCGATTGAAATATTTTCGTGTGATATAGCCCACGCCTTCGCCGTGGGATGGATCCGGACCCATATCGCCTAATATTTGTCCACAACATCAAATACGACCTAAGGAACCATAATCATTGCCCTACCATGACCAAATTACATTTTTTGGTATTTTACAGCCATAAAAATGGAATTCCGCCTGATTCTAATATTTTCGTGTGCTATATCCCACGCCTTCCGCCGTGGGACGGAGACGGATTCGGCACCTAGTATTTGTCCGGGACATCAAATATGACCTAAGGAACCATAGTCACCGCCCCACAATGACCAAATTACATTTTTTGGTATTTGTCGCCCCCCCTTTTTTTTCCTCGCGGAATATCAGGTTTATGACATTGGTTGGGACAACTCTTTCCTTTTGGGAAAGGGGTTTGCATATTTTTGAAGAGTCGCCACCTAACGATTTTATCGGTGCGTTAAGGCACCTAATGGGTTCAATTATAACTACGTTGCTAACCAGAGATATGTGTAAGGGCTTGAAATTATCCTAAGAGGAAGGTGTTAGGAACCCCTCAGGATCCACAAGTGTGGTTCGTGGCCAAATGGTTTCGTGAATTTGTACAACTAGCAAATCACAAGTAAAGGCTCAAATAAAAGGGGATTTAAGTCTTAAGCATACAAATGTTTAGAAAATAGTAAAGAAGATTATGAACTAGCGTATACAGGTGTCC
This sequence comes from Nicotiana paniculata, assembly GCA_005239505.1. Classification (NCBI taxonomy): domain Eukaryota; kingdom Viridiplantae; phylum Streptophyta; class Magnoliopsida; order Solanales; family Solanaceae; genus Nicotiana; species Nicotiana paniculata. Next base: position 3,638 of record MDKI01126447.1, on the reverse strand, counting down.
TAGGTTTATAATAATATGGATCACATCAATGCAATACCCGGTAATCACTCCTCGAAGAGGGGCTACACGTGGTATTAGCGCATCAGTCATCATATCCATATTCTACCCTTCCCACCATGTGAAGGCAATTAAAGCGTGTGTTGGTCACAGATTCCATTGCGTGCTATTACCTTTCCCATCCTATCAGTCTTGGAGGAGGTTAGGACTACTCTCCTAAAAGGAAGTACTAGGTTTGCCCCTAGGTTTAAAGGACAAGATTCTAAGCAACAACGACAATTAGGACTTCAGATAAGGGAAAAATAAATAAGAGCAGATACGAGGCCCAAGTATTCCTCCATAGATTATGCACATGATTAGCACGACTCAAACAAAAGTAAGGCCTTATTAACTTCAGAACCTAAGGCATGATATCTAGGTGAGAATGCAATCGTGAGGCAGCTTTATTAATGATTTCAGAGGATGAATTTTATCAGTTTCTTACTGATTATATTCATTAATAGTCAAGCAGCAGGTAAGTTTCCAGTTTTAATAGATTTAACACCTAAGGCTTGCCTAAGAATATGACAATACTCAGTAATTATCCAGATTATTAAAGAAACTATTACAAGTTAGTTTGCCTAAACATGCTGTACTTAGGTGTTGCAAAAATACAGAACTATTACCAGTTGTTTGGAAACATGGTGAAATTATTTTTAGGGCCTTTTTCATGCAATCAGTAGTTAAACTAGGTGTTGAATGAGGTCCTAAGACATGATATCTAACATGCACACATAGGGATGCAGAATGGGTGATATGCAGAATTTCTAGGCAGGATTTCTAAATTCATAAAGTCACAGTATTTGAACATGCTATACAACAAGTATGAGGATGACTTGTTTATTAGCGCATTATTATCCTAAGCATGATTCCTAGGTGTACCACAACATTACAGAGATATTAGAACCGATTTACATGAATAACAGGTTTATATTAACATTTAATCCTAGAGAATGATTTCTATATGATAAATGATAATACCATAATAGGATGCTAAAATTGCAAACAGGGACCTAAGGAACATGATATCTAATGCATGATATGCTTGCATACAATCAGCCTTAAGCATGAATATGTAGCGCACACGTAATAAATGTAACCTAGAAGCATGGTATCTACCTTTTAACATGGATAACCTACACAACTACCCTTCCTTTATCACTATCCATTCCCAAATATTTTTTTACAAATTATTATAGGCTGGGAATTATGAATTACACAACCAAAGGAAAATAAGAAGTTACTTCTATAGGGAGCCTTCAATTAGGCCCAGATCTTCCAAACCTCAATGCCTTTGGTGTTTCATAGCCTTTCATAGTCCGGGCGTGTCAAAGTTCCCCAAGGACCTCAGGGGAATCCCAGGCAATGCTCACACCCAGACATAGCCAAAGAGTTAAACATGTGCAGTGTGGGAAGTGCCAACCTTGTGTGTCAGAGTTCAGAGGGTACTCAAAGGGTCCCCAAAGAATTGCTCACATGAAGGGGGCTGAACTTAGACTTCTAGAGTATATGTGAAAGTGATTTTTATTTTTTAAAAGGATTTAAGTAAGAAAACAACCTTGAGAAAAGGTAAGTAAGAAAACAGTTTTCTTTTTTTGAAGAGGGAAATTTGATTGGAATAGAAGTTCAAAATCACACAAAGGACTAGGGATAGTCCAACAATCACAAACAGGGGTAATGGGATTTGAGGGAAAAATAAAGAGCATGTGAGGGCAGACATGTAGCAGGCAGACACACACATAGGCATACAATCGGAAACTTCTAAGGGTCTAGAGGATTAGGGGTACAATAAAGTACTAGGTTAGATTAACACCTAAAACAACTAAGACCACGATAAAACTAATGTACCAGTCATAGGCATGTAAGTAGTAGGTGCTAAGTATACAGAAACATGATGGTCATAAACAAATAAAGCCTAACTTAACATGCAAAGGGGAGTTCAGGATCCTAGATACATGCTGAATAATAAGTAAAAGCAAATTAGAGGCATACTGAATTACCACAGTAGTAGAAACATGTTGATTTGAGGACTGAAATCTAAATTAGAAACATACCAGTGAAGTGAAGAAAGCAGTAACACAAATAGGAGGTAGGAGATGCACAATAGTTAGCCTTGGCTTGCAGCCGGCTAACTTAGAATAGTAGTAGTTAGCACAGGAGAGAGAGCATAGAGTTTTTAATTGTGTGAGAGAGATTTGAACCGATTAGTTCTTGTGTAATGAGAGAAAAGTATGCATATATATAATTTTGAGAGCTGAGTGAAAAGTAAGGTAAAAATCAAAATCAATCAACAATTATGGAACTTAGTACAATCAGAGTGAAATCAGCCCAAGTACTATCATGATTAAGGGAGTTATTCAAACGGTGAGTAACAAATAAGGAAAGGGACTATATATAGCTTAAAGGAATATTCAAACAGTGTAAAATCAGCATAGGTATCCCTTAATCGAAAGGGTTAAATTCAAACGGTTAGTAGGCAAATAACAAAATAAGGAAGGTTCCCATGCATATAACATATAAGGAAAAATTTTCAACACAGTACAAATATGCAATTGATACTAGGTTCGTCAGATTCTAATTAAGGAAATAGGGATCAATTAACAGTAAATTAACCATGTAACAAGGTAAAAAATAAGCTAAAGGTCGGAAATTAGTAAGAATATCCCATAAGAAATCAGTATGGTTTTCAAATCACAAGTAAAAAATAAGCTAAAGGTCGGAAATTAGTAAGAATATCCCATAAAAAATCAGTATGGTTTTCAAATCACAAGGAATCAGGGATTCAAATAATAAATCAGGAACCCTAACAAAGTAAAATTACAGAGAATCATGGATTCGAACAGGAATAACATCAATTAAAGGAGATTAACATGAATTGAATATATAACAGGCAAGAAGTCAGAAACACTAGTAGTGAAATCATACGAAACTAGGGATTCATATGAATTACAAAGTGAACAGTGAGATAAACGGGAAAGCAAGAAAAATCAAAGACATAGATGAATAACATAGGGTAAGATATCAGTGAATCATAAAGCTCATGAAACACAAACACATATGCAAACATATTATCAAAGACAAATCATGGACTTAGGGTTTAGGACTAGAAATTAGGGATTTCAACACAATAACTCATATAAGATAGATAAACTTGAATGAATCGTTAAAACACAGTAGAGACCTTAGGATAATACTGAAAAGTCATGGAAAAATTGTTTAAGAGGGGTCATGGAACCCTAGTTTGAAAACGGAAAGCCTTTTTTATAGGAAATCGGAGAATCTTTGAGAAAAACAACAAAATAGCTCAAAACATACACAAATATATCATAGATCTAAAAGAATCGGAAAGTTTGAAGAGTTTAGGGTTTTACAGAAAACCTCAGAGAAGATGAGAAAGACCTCGAATAACACTGGCTCGAGCCGCAGGGTCATAAACCCTACTCGGAATCAAGCTCTGGAGGCTTGAAGTAGACAAGAACACCATGGGTGTAAGTTGATGGGTTCTCTCCCTTTGAGGGCCTTAGAGAGGACATCACCGACATAGGAGAGCCATGAGAGGCAAGAGGACGAAGGCTTCAAGGTCTCCGGCAAAGGGGTGGCCG
>ML363915.1:0-77129 GCA_005239505.1 Nicotiana paniculata | reverse complement strand
TGATTTGATTTTATGTGTTTCTTACTGCTTAGACTTGATTTATTTCCATTACTATTGAGTTGATGTACTCACATTACTCCCTACACCCCTGTGTGCAGATACATGTGCTAATACCGAGTGTTAGTCATCTATTTCTGTGCAGAGCCAGAGTCGGGACATAGAGGTAGCTATTCAGCATCCGCAGCATCTCTATTTTCCCTTTCTTATTTTTCACCTAGTTCTTCGTTCCGAGGTTTTGTATTATAATAGTAGACTTTTTGGTATATTCCTTAGATGCTCATGACATGTTGACTCCGGACCTTGGGGATGGTTTTTGGACAATTTAACTGTATGTTTGGCTTAATAGATTCAGTAATTTTATATACGTTTATGAATTGTGGGAAATGAGTTGCAAATTTTGGAAAGACACTGTAAATATGTGATTGTTGACTAGACTAGTTCCACGAGAGGCTCCATCACAACCGGTTTAGGATTTGGGGTCGTGACAAGTTGGTATCAGATCCTAGGTTACATAGGACTCAACAATCATGAGCAGGTTTAGTAGAGTCTTGCAGATCGGTACAGAGATGTCTGTACTTATCTTCGAGAGGCTACGGAACCCTTAGGAACAATCTCATTTTTCTTGAATTCTATCGTGCCATTTTGTTGACTTTGGAATTCTAAACTTATGTTGTTTTATTCTCTCACAGATAGTGAGGACTCGCGCTACCGATCAGGGTGATCAGCCACCAGCTAGACCAGCGAGAGGTCGAGGCCGCGGTCGAGGCCGTGGTAGAGGTAGGGGACCAGCCCGTGAAGCAGCCAGGGTAGTACCAGTTGATCCCCCTACTATTCAGGATCAGATTCCCGCCGCAGATACTCCAGCGGGACAGGCTCAGGAACCGGCAGTGCTTATTGTTATTACCGTTCTTCAGGAGACCTTGGCTCAGATCTTGACTGTGTGTACCACCCTTGCTCAGGCAGTTGCCACTACTTCTCAGGCCGGGGGAGGCAGTCAGACTCTAGATGCTCGAACACCTGAGCAGGTTACTCAGGGCCATCAGACACCGGGGGCGGTTCTAGCCCAGCCGGTTGCTCCAGTTCGGGACTTCGTGGTTCCGGCTATGCCAGAGGACGACCACCGTAAACTAGAGAGATTTAGTAGACTTCAGCCTCCGACATTCAGTGGTGCTGAGGGCGAGGATGCCCAGGTTTTTCTGGATAAGTGTCAGAGGATGCTGCGTACTGCTGGGATTCTAGAGACCAGTGGGGTCTCATTTGCTACTTTTCAGTTTTCTGGTGCTGCTTTCACTTGGTGGGAGTCTTTTGAGAGGCGTAGGTCTGTTGGGTCAGCACCCCTCACCTGGCAGCAATTCTCCACTATTTTCTTGGAGAAGTATGTACCTCCGTCTCACAGGGAGGAGTAGTGCAGGCATTTTGAGAAGCTACGTTAGGGGGAGCTATTAGTGATGCAGTATGAGATGTGGTTTTAAGAGTTGGCTCGTCACGCCATCGAGTTGGTTCCTACTGATAGGGAGAGGATTAGGAGGTTTGTGGATGGCGTCACTTATCAGCTCTGCCTTTTTTATGAATCGGGAGAGATTATCAGATGCTACCTTCGAGCAGGTTGTTGATATTGCTCAAGATATTGAGTCGGTTCGCCGCCAGGAACGGGAGGAGAGGGAGGCCAAGAGGCCTCGTGGATCGGGTTGTTCTAGTGGTGCTCCTTCCAGGGGGCAGTTTCAGCTTGGTAGAGGCCGTTCATTTAGCCTCCTCAGTCAGTCTGCCCAACCTATAATGGTGCATCTTCGGGGCATGGTCCCCACAGTTCTCAGCCAGACCATTCTTCATTCGGTGCCCTCCCAGCTCAGAGTGCAGCTCGAGCACCACCAGTTCAGAGTTCCTCTATGCATGATTCTTCTAGTGGCCATTCTGGTGCTAGGGGTTTCTATCAGTCCCCGTCTCCAACTACTTGGAGTTTTTTTGAGTGTGGAGAGTTTGGGCACATGTGGAGGCAGTGTCCTCGCCGTTCTGGTGGTTCTTCTCACCAGAGGGGCCAGCCCTCGACTTCAGCTCCAGTTACTTCACCACCCGCCCAGACAGCTAGGGGTGGGGGCCAGACCGCCAGGGGCCGCCCTAGAGGGGGAGTTCACACAGGTGGAGTTCAGGCCCGTATGTATGCGTTTCCAGCTAGGCCAGATGCTATGGCCTCCGATGAGTGATCGCAGGTATTGTCTCAGTCTTTCGCCGAGATACTTTGGATTTATTTGACCCTCATCCTACATATTCTTATGTCTCGTCATATTTTGCCTATTTCCTGGATATGCCCCGTGAGTCCTTAGTTATGTCTGTTCATGTGTCGACTTCAGTGGGTGATGCTATTGTTGTGGACCGTGCGTATCAGTCGTGTGTGATATCTATTGGGGGTCTGGAGACCCGAGTGGACCTACTGTTACTCAGCATGGTAGATTTGATGTGATATTGGGCATGAATTGGTTATCTCCGTGTCATGCTGTTGTTGATTGTCACGCTAAGACCGTGACCTTAGCTATGCCAGGATGTCTAAGGGTTGAGTGGAGAGGTTCTTCTAAGTATGTGCCTAGCAGGGTGATTTCATACCTGAAGGCCCAGCGCATGGTTGAGAAGGGGTGTTTATCGTATCTGGCTTTTGTGAGGGATGTTAGTGGTGAGACTCCCGCTATTGATTCGGTTCATGTGGTCGTTCACTTTCCGGAAGTGTTTCCTACAGACATGCTAGGCATCTCACCTGACAGGGACATTGATTTTGGTATTGACCTGGTGCCAGGCACCCAGCCTATTTCTATTCCACCTTATCGTATGGCACCAGCGGAGCTAAAGGAATTAAAGAAGCAGCTTAGGAACTCCTAGATAAGTGGTTCATTCTGCCTAGTGTGTCACCCTAGGGTGCACCTGTGTTGTTTGTAAAGACTAAGGATGGTTCTATGCGTATGTGTATTGATTACCGGCAGCTGAACAGGGTTACGGTGAAGAACCGGTATCCCTTGCCTCATATAGATGACTTGTTTGATCAGCTGCAGGGTGCTAGGGTATTTTCCAAGATTGACTTGCATTCTGGCTATCATCAGTTGAAGATTCGGGGGCCAGACATTTCGAAGACTTATTTCAAGACTCGATATGGTCATTATGAGTTTATGGTTATGTCATTCGGGCTGACCAATGCCTAGCAGCCTTTATGCACTTGATGCACAGTGTATTCCAGCCTTATGTGAATTCTTTCGTCATCTTGTTTATTGATGATATCTTGGTGTATTCCCGATCTCGGGAGGACCATGAGCAGCATTTGAGAGTTGTGCTTCAAACCTTGAGGGAGAAGAAGTTGTATGCAAAGTTTTTGAAGTGTGAGTTCTAGCTTGATTCAGTAGCATTCTTGGGGCACGTGGTGTCCCGTGAGGGTATTCAGGTTGACCCAAAGAAGATAGAGGCAGTACAGAGCTGGCCTAGACCATCATCAGCTACCGAGATTCGCAGTTTCCTTGGTTTGGCAGGGAACTATCGTCATTTTGTAGAGGGATTTTCATCTATTGCAGCACCTATGACTAGGCTGACCCAGAAGGGTGCTCATCTCAGGTGGACTGAGGAGTGTGAGGAGAGCTTACAGAAGCTCAAGTCAGCTTTGAGTACAACTCCGGTGTTGGTTTTGCCTATGGGTTCAAGTTCTTATACAGTTTACTGTCACGCCTCGGGAGTTGGCCTTGGAGCGGTTTTGATGCGGGACCGTAGGGTGATTGCCTACGCGTCTAGACATTTGCAGGTGCACGAGAAGAATTATCCAGCGCACGATCTTGAGGTGGCAGCTATTGTCCACGCCTTGAAGATTTGGCGTCATTATTTGTATGGGGTGCATTGTGAGATTTTGACTGATCACTATAGTTTGCAGCATCTACTTAAGCAGAAGGATCTGAATTTGCGTCAAACGAGGTGGTTGGAGCTTCTCAATGATTATGACCTCACTATTTTATATCATTCGGGGAAGGCCAATGCAGTGGCCGATGCCTTGAGTCGCAGAGCGAAGAGTTTGGGGAGTCGAGCCTACCTTCCAGTAGCAGAGAGGCCATTAGCACTTGATGTTCAGGCTTTAGCGGGTCAGTTGGTGAGATTGGATCTATTAGAGCCCCCACGGGTATTGGCTTGTGTAGCCTCCAGGTCTTCTCTTTATGATCAGATTAGACCACACCAGTATGATGATCCACACTTTCTCGTTCTTCAGGACAGGGTCCATCGCGGTGATGCCAGGGATGTGGTTATTGGTGATGATCGGGTCATGAGAATGCAGGGCCGGATTTTCGTGCCCAATGTGGATGGAGTTCGAGATTTGATTCTAGGAGAGGCTCATAGTTCGCGGTATTACATCCATTCGGGTGCCGCAAAGATGTATCAGGATCTGAGACAACATTATTGGTGGAGGCGGATGAAGAGGGATATTGTTGAGTTCGTGGATCGGTGTCTCAACTGTCAGCAGGTCAAGTATGAGCACTAGAGTCCAGGTGGATTGCTTCAGAGATCAGATATTCCGGAGTGGAAGTGGGATCGGATCACCATGGACTTCGGAGTTGGGCTTCTATGGGCTTCGAAGAGGTTTGATCCTATATGGGTGATTGTGGATCACCTGACCAAGTTCCCGCACTTCATTCCTGTTGGTACTACTTATTCTTCGGAGTGGTTAGATGAGATTTATATTAGGGAGATTGTCCGATTGCATGGGGTTCCAGTTTCTATCATTTCTGACAAAGGTACTGAGTTCACATCTCAGTTTTGGAGGGCCGTGTAGGGAGAGTTGAGTACTCAGGTTGAATTGAGCACAACGTTTCATCCTCAAACCGACGGGCAGTCGGAGCGTACTATTCGGATTTTGGAGGATATGTTGCGTGCCTCTGTCATTGATTTTGAGGGTTCATGGGACCAGTTTCTGCCACTCGCGGAGTTTGCATATAATAATAGTTATCAATCGAGTGTCCAGATGGCTCTGTATGAGGCTTTATATGGTAGGAGGTGCAGATCTCCGGTTGGTCTGTTCGAGCCGGGCGAGGCTAGGCTATTGTGACAGACTTGGTTCAGGATGCGTTGGGTAAGGTGAAGTTGATTCAGAAGCGGCTTCGCACGGCGCAGTCTAGGCAAAAGAGTTATGCGGACCGGAAGGTCCGAGATGTATCTTTCATGGTTGGGGAGAAGGTGCTGCTAAAGGTATCACCCATGAAGGGTGTTATGAGGTTCGGGAAGAGGGGAAAGCTGAGTCCCCAGTTCATTGGGCCATTTGAGGTGCTTCAGAGGATTAAGGAGGTGGCTTATAGGCTTGACATGCCTCCCAGCTTATCGAGTATTCATCCGGTATTCTATGTTCCGATGCTCCGGATGTATGTTGGTGACCCGTTCATGTTTTTGACTTCAGCACGGTTCAGCTCGAGGGTGATATGTCATATGAGGTAGAGCTAGTGGCTATTTTGTGTCGTCAGGTCAGAAAGCTGAGGTCTAAGGATATAGCTTCAATGAAGGTTCAATGGAGAGGGCAGCTGGTGGAGGATACCACCTGGGAGACCGTGCGGGAGACACGGAGCAGATATCCTCACTTATTCGAGACTCCAGGTATGTTTCTAGACCCTTTTGAGGACGAACGTTTGTTTAAGAGGGGGAGGATGTAATGACCCGGCCAGTCGTTCTGTGAGATTAGCCTTGTTTCCCCAATTTCTACTTTATCATATGTTGCTTAGCCTATTTATGTTTTTTTGGGTCGGTTGATTCGGGTTCAGAGTGGTCGTGGTGAGAACTGAGACTCTTAGTCTCTCAAATTGGGTTAATAGTTGAAAAGTCAATTGGGAGTTGACTTATTGGTAAACGATCTCGAAATGTAGATTTCATGGCTCGGATAGCTTCGTTAGGTGATTAGGGACTTATGAGTGTCCTCAGAATGACGTTTTGATGTCCGGTGTAGAATTAGGATTGAATTGGCGAAAGTTAGTTTTTGGCAATTTTCGGTCGGCAGTGGAAAATAGGCTATAGGGGTCGGAATGAAATTCTGGAGGTTGGAGCAGGTTCGTAGTATCATTTTGGATATGTGTACAAATTTTCAGGTCGATCGGAAGTGTTTTGGATGGTTTCAGGATCTTTGGTGAAATTTAGAAATCTCAAAGTTCATAGGCTTGAATCCGATGTGAATTTGGTGTTTTGGCGTTGTTTTGGGCGTTTCGAAGGCTCGACTAAGTTTGAATAAGGTTATTGGATGTGTTGGCGTGTTTGGTTGAGGTCTCGAGGGCCTCAGGTGTGTTTTGATAGGTTAACGGATCAAGTTTGAATGTTGGAAAGTTGCAAAATATTTGCTGGTGTTCAGTTCGATGTCCTTCTATGCGATCGCGTAAGAGTGGGTCCTGTATGCAGTGTGATCGCGTGGGTGAGGTCTGCGATCCGTGAGAGGGATGGATGTTTGAGCTATGTGAACGCGTGTGTGGGTATGCAGACGCATATAGTGGGTTTGGACTGTGAATCACGAACGCGTAGCTGGAAACACGAACGCACTGTGGTAATTAGGGGCACCTGGGTAGAGTGTTTAAATAGCCATCTTCGCGAATTTTAGGCCATTTTTCACCATTTGTGGACGGATTTGAAGCTTTGGAGAGAGTTTAAAGAGGGAATCAAAGGGGAAACACTTGGAGGTAAGCTTTTTGACTTCATAACTCGATTCTATGTTGTTTCTAAGTAATTAAACCGGAAATTAGTTGGATTTAAACCCATAATTGGGGAGGTTAGGGCATGAGAAATTGGGACTTTAATTGAGTAATTAAAGGGGCAATTGTGGTCCAATTTTGGTGTTCTTGGTATGTATAGAATCGTGGGAGGATGAGGATTTTTGTGATGTAAATTTTATAGAATTCCGAGATGTGGGCTCGGGACTCGGGTTTGGCCAATTTCGAGAATTGTGTCTAAAATTAATAGTTTTCGTTTGAGCCTTGTTCATTTGGCGTATATTGATGATGCTAATCTGGTTTTGGTTAGATTTGGAGAAATCAAGAGCCGATTTGAAGGGCAAGAGCATCGCAAATTAGTATTTTGGCCCGGGTGGAGGTAAGTAATGGCTATAAATCTTGTCCTGAGGGTATGAAACCCCGGACTTCGTATTTTCTCACTATTTTTGGAATGGCGCACATGTCAGATGAAGAGTATGTGGCGTGCACTGATTTTTGGATTGGACTTGGTCCTCTCCGCGGCAACTATTGAGTTGCGTATTTTTTACTCTAAATCATATTTTAAATCGTGTTCAAAAACTATTGCTATATTTGGGCTATAAGCCATGTTTGGAGCCTCGTGCCTACTTGTTTAGACCCCTTAGGGGATTTTTACTGCTATTTTCCTCACTGTGTTGACTTATGATTTACACTCAGTCATGTTATGTTTAATTAATTTCGAAACTCAACCTTATTTACACTATTTTGAGATATAAAATGATGTTTTTGGGTCGAGTACCCCGTTTTACTGATACGCCTGATGGGCTTTTGAGAGTTGCAGACTGAGTGAGGCCGAGGGCCTGATTGTGAGGATATGATATTCCACGAGGTTGCTTGATTTTAGTGCTTGGGCTGAAGAAGCCCCTCCAGAGTCTGTACACACCTCTAGTGAGCGCAAGTACCTACTGAGTACGAGTGCCGAGTGTTGAGTGCCGAGTGACGAGTGATTGGGAGGCATTAATGACATCGAGGTTTCCCGAGAGGCTGATACTGAGTGACAGTGAGGTATGATGGGTGATGTTCTTCCCGAGGGGTGATTTATGATTAATGTTTTGGCCCGTGGGGCTACTTATGGCTTATTTCATTTTACACTAAATTCTTTAGGTATTTTTATTTCTGANATATATATATATATATATATATATATATATATATATATATATATTGTTGGAAAGAAAGGCTATGCTTATTATGAACTGATGATTTGATTTTATGTGTTTCTTACTGCTTAGGCTTGATTTATTTCCATTACTACTGAGTTGGCGTACTCACATTACTCCCTGCACCCCTGTGTGCAGATACAAGTGCTGATACCGAGCGTTAGTCATCTATTTTCATGCGGAGCCGGAGTCGGGACATAGAGGTAGTTGTTCAGCTTCCGTAACATCTCTATTTTCCCTTTCTTATTTTGCATATTATATTAGTAGACTTTTTGGTATATTTAGATGCTCATGACATGTTGACTCCAGATCTTGGGGATGGATTTTGGATAGTTTAACTGTTTGTTTTGCTTAATAGATTCAGTAATTTTATATACGTTTATGAAATGTGGGAAATGAGTTGGAAATTTTGGAAAGAAACTGTAAATATGTGATTGTTGGCTAGACTAGTTCTACGATAGGCGCCATCACAGCTGATTTAGGATTTGCGATCATGAAAATTTGCCTATTTTTGGATGATCGGAGTAGATTTGGGGCTCATTTTTAAGCCTAATGAAGATGTATATTCTACATCATATTAGAATGTTTACTCAGCACAACTATTATTGAGGGGTGTGTCATAGACTACAATAGATCTTATTTATGTTTTTATATGCTCCATGTGCTTCTCTCCTATGCTACAATGGATTAAGCGACTATTGACTATCTACACACATGATCTTGTTCTGTTTGGGCCTTGTGACGAAACTCGAGCGAGATAGATCTTGGGGTGTTGAATGGTTTATCGCGTCTTGGTTTTGGTCTTCTTGTCCCTGATATATTGTACCACCCATTTTTCTATGGTTATGGTGAAACTCTTCACGTGCTTGCTATTTATACACACATGTTTGGTGAGCATGAGAATTTGGGCAATGGATATGCCATGTGGATCAATATGTTTGGACCTGACTACGCGTCGCAACGAGGTTCTGTTAGAATGAGATTCTTTGTGGTTATTTTTTGTGTTTTGCTTCTTCCTTGTAGGGTGGATTCAAAGTATTGTGTCTTTGGGGTTGTACCTGTTGGACTTGTCAGATAGTTCTCTCATTTGGTTCTCTTTCTATCTTCGCTTATATTTGAGTTGTTGCTTGTTAGGTACATATTGCGTTGTATGTGACTAGGTAGCATTTGGTATGGCTTGTCGGTCGAATAGCTTGTATTGGATGAGATGAGATCATTGGACTTGGAATTACTGCAATCAGACTTGGATAAGGTATGTTTGGATAAGAATGTCATTTATCATCTTAAAGTTTGGCAATGGCTCTTGTCGAGTGAGAGAACTCCACGACTTGTTGATTGGGGTGAGTGGTTATGAGTTTCTACATGTTTATTACATCATTAGCCGTGTTGTGAAGGTTTGGAACAAGGTTTTATTGGATATGGGTTATATTACCGATGTTGGGTTTAGTAATGAGAAACTATTATGGTTGGAAGATATTACAATGAGTACATGAGTTATCGTATGATTATATATTGGGATATGTTACGTCTTGATGCAGCTTGGTTTGACTTATATAGTGAATAGATGCGAGAATCATGTCTTATAAGGGATTCTAGATGTTCGAGATTGGGTTCTAAGGTTTATGAACTAAAGTTGAAGAAAGAATCTTTAGTTAGGTTGTGTTTCCGGGCTTATATGGATTGAGGTTACCTGATATCATCCATGGGTATGTGTATGCCGTGCTTATACCATGATTTAATGGCTTTGTAACGACACTTGGCACGTTCGATAACAAAAGTATGTTAAATAGAGGAGAATGTGTTGACCTCAAGTTGTTTTAAGAATTTGCATTTCTTCGGTGGATTGAAGTCTTGAGTAGCTCCATATGAGGTATTATGACTTGCGTATATGGTTGGTTTTGGTTTTTGAGTGGTTCAAGATTGATTAGGAAGAATGGTTCTCAATTTAGAAGCTTTAAGTTGAAAAGGTTTACCAAGTTTGACTTTTATGTATTTGACCATAGATTAGTGTTTTGATGGTTCTGTTAGGTCCGAATGGTTATTTTGGACTTGGGCATATGCCCAGATTTGCATTTGGGGTGCTTCTAGAAGGTTTTGGCTCTAATTGGTGAAAGTTGGCTATTTGAAGGTTTGGAAAGTTCATAGGTTTGACTGGTAGTTGACTTCGATGTTATCGGGTTCAGATTGTTGTTCCGGGAGATAGAATAGGTTAGTTATGTCATTTCGAACTTTTGTGCAAAATTGGAGGTGATTCTGAGTTGTTTAGACGTTCTCGACGTATGTTTGGAATTTGAAAATTTGAAAGAGTTCATCAAGCTTGATTTGAGGTGCGATTCATGTTTTGATATTATTATGTAGGGGTTTTAGGCTCGAGTAGGTCCATGTTATATTATGGGACTTGTTGATATGTTGGGACGGGGTCCCGGGGGGCTTAGATGTGTTTCAGATGAGTTTTAGATTATTTTGATCATGATGAGCAGTTTTGGTTCTGGTTCTTCGTACCACCGCAGATTTTTTCGAAGGTGAAGATCCACTTATGCTAGGGAAGGCTCATTTCTGTGAAGAGGAGGTGCCCAGGAGAGTTTTGCTTCTGCGGAGTATTGTCCGCAGATGCGAAGTTGCACCTGCGAAGCCACATATGCAGCTGATTTGTCGTAGATGCGATGGGTGGCTTGTTGAAAGGTACTCGCAGATGCGAGATTTGTATCGCATAAGCGATGTCACAGATGCCACTATTTGACCAAAAATGTGGATTCACTGTTAGCTTGATATATATTTGGAGGGTTTTACTCATTTTATCACATTTTGAGTTTGGGAGCTCGAATTCGGGCAACATTTGAGGCGGTATGTATTTTGAACTTGAATTTAACTATTGTACATGATTCCATTGTTGATTTTGGCATTTGATTGATGAATATTAAAGATAAATTGGGGATATTGGTCAAAACGTTTTCTAGAGTGAATAATTGGGTTTTGAACATCGATTCAGAGTCGGATTTGGATGAAACTAGTATGGTTGGACTCATATTCGAATGAGTTGTCTGAATTTATGAGTTTTGCCAGGTTTCGAGGTACGGTCTGTCACGCCCCAAAGCTGGGGAGGCGTGGCTGGCACTCGGTGTTGTGCTGGCCCGAGCAAACCACTATGTAACTCATTTATTTTTCTTCTGTAACTATCATGGGCTAACATGGCCACAACTCATTATGTATAACTATAAGTGGGCAATACTGTATCACTGAACCATTTTTCTTAAAACATGAATACAATATGGGCCGTCAAGGTCACTGACATACTGTACAAAATGAACCTCTATCTACAAAGCCTCTAAGGTTATTTGACATCAAATGGGACAAGGTACCGGCCTGCCCATAAGTCTGCAGCAAAATTCTGACACTACAACTCATAGACTCGACTGCACTCCGAATGAGGTGGAGTCTTATCGATCCTTCGCTGAATGCCAATCTCGTCTACTATGAGAGCTCGTCAAACTGATTATCTATACTTGCATGCATGAATACAACGTCTCAAAAAAAAAGGACGTCAGTACGAATAATGTACCGAGTATGTAAGACAGAACTGAAACATAACAATAAGTCAACATTAATTAAAGACATATAAGAGTCAACCTGAATCTCCGAAGTGCCACCATATATGCATACTTATTATACTTACATATAATGCTTCTCTTTGAGACTATTCTATTATCCATATTGTATGATGCATGACTGATCAACTGATCAGTGATAACTGCCCGAACGGCCGTAGTGCAGTGGTAAATACATGGCTGCCTGACCGGCCGTAGCTCGGCGGTAAATGAATATACATGACTGCCCAACCTGTGGTAAAAAATGATACATAGCTGCCCAACCGGTGGTAACTACCCGACCGGTCGTAGCACGGTGGTAAATGCATGAAGATGCATGTATCACTATATTATAAACATTAACATCTTTATCATATACCACAATAGGGACATAGGAACATACTTAGACATGCTTGAATATCATTTTATAGGAATGAATAACATTGACATCCTTAACTGCTAGAGTAGAAACACTTATGAAATATCATTAAGTTTATGCGTCGTTACTTGGATCATGCCAAAGAAGGAAAGATTAGCCTTAACATACCTAGAGTAGGGAAAAATCCGTATGATATACTTGAAAAAGGTTGCACCGTACTCCCTTATAATCGCAAAATCTCACGTTGTTAATGTGCTAAGAAATCTCGTTGGAATTTTTGTAGGAATTGGTTGAAGATGTTATAAATTCTCTTTGAAGATGTTATGAATTCTCATTTCAAGATGTTATGAATCCTTGAATTCTTATGTGAATATACGTTTCCTACTTTGATGTAAGGCTTTTCTTTTGAATTAGAGAGGTGTTAGGCTTTAAGTAGTATGACTAAGCCACATTTTACAAAATTATGCCACCTTTTCACTCCTAATATAATAGTCATCATTTAGACAAAGCCTAGCTGCCACATTACATTCCATGGTCTTTATCAAAAGACCTTAATTAACCATCCACCACTCCTTAATCAACTTATTAATTCTCCACTAATCCAATATTTAACCAATTATCCACATAATTAAGAATTATCTCAAATTACTTAAAATACTATTCATTTTTAATACACTTTATACATACTACTATTATTTCATTAAAACATCCATGTAAAAAAAATGCACATATTTTCTCAACTTCTAATTTTCCTAATCTCATATAAAGAGTAAAAATTTTCGTACGCTTAATTCTTACAACGGCAAAAAGATATTCTACTTTTCTTGTGAGAAAATAATTTGTATTTTACAATAAAGAAAATCTCATAAACTTTCTCATATTATGAGTATAATTGGAAGTAGTAATACTAATAGTTATATAAAATCATATTTTTCAAACAATTTTATAAAAATATTTCACTCAAAATACCATATCATATATAATAGTACCAAGGTTGTTAAACTTACGGGGTCTTATAATAACATAGTCCCAAATCCTCTATAACCTCATGAATGATCTTAGTCCCTTCAAGCTCACATGGATTACTACGACTCATCCTTATAATAATTTACGGGATGTAACACGGTCCCAAGTTTACTTTTCTGTTAACTTTGTGTATTTGATTAATAATTTTACCTTTATCGTTTGAGCTAGTTTCCTATGATATTATTTAATGTTTTGAGTTGCTTTTAGCTAGTTTCGTGGTTGTTCGGAGGTCGATTCGTATGTGATGGCGCTTCTAGAGTATCGATTTGGCTTGCTTGAGATAAGTATCTTACCTAAACTTGGTTGAGGCACTAGTTTCCTGAGTTATTTGTGATAGCTACATGCTTTGGGTGGCGTACATGTGTGGGGTTGAGCCCATGTGCGCGCAGCAGGGTATTTCTTATGCTCGGGGTAGTGTTTAGAATGCGATATATTTTTGATTGATTTCTAAGCTTCATGTTGCGATAGTTTTTATATTTGTACCCCTCTTGTGAGCTATTTGAGCCATATTTGAGGTTACGTAGAGGTTAATATCCTAATTGAAATTGATAATTGCTACTTTCGTGATGTATCTTCCTGATTTGAGGTGTGAAAGCACATAGATACACCTTAGTATGTTAATTATACCAGTCTAGGTGTATGAAATTTGATGTTCGATGATCATGTACATGTATTCTTTTATATTTGCTTTCTGTATGATATAGATTGTACCGGTAGCACATGACCACGCCGTGCAGATTGTGATATTGAGCCTGTGACCATGCCGAGTGGATTATGATATTGAGCATGTGACCACGCCGGGCGGACTGTGATATTGAGCTTGTGACCAAGCTAGACAGATTGTGATATTGATCCTGGGACCACGCCAGACGGATTGTGTTATTGAGCCCTTGGCCACACCCGGCATATTGGGATATTGAGCCTACGACCACGCTGGACGGATTGTGATATTTAGAACATCAATTGTTCGTGTAGATGTATGACATCTAAATCCACTCATGAAAGAGTAAGCGGACACGGTCGCATGCAATATAATATACCCAACTTTTAGTCGGGGTCGAATCCTATAGAGAATGATATGTTGTCGATTATGCAAGTAAGGGAATTATCGCTTATTATACTAAGACAAACACTAATAAAGATTATGAGAAAATATTATAACTAAGTACGAAATTATAATCTAACCTAGAAAGAAAGTAAAATGATCAATGGCTACAAGCATGGATACGCGGGGATGACACTCAAGTAACGATCCAATGTATTTCATGATTTTACAAATATGAGCGAGTTTATGTTAATTAGCCTCAAATAATAACTCTTTATTAGCTTCTTTCGAAGACTAATAAGACTTCCTAATTGAATTATCCTTAAAACAATTAAGAAGATTAAGTGCACCCGATGTGGCTATAAGTAGTTCAATCTTATCCCTAGGTAGAATCTATAAAATAAGGGTTAACGCCTCAAGTTCTTGTTAATGAATCTTTCCCAAACCCAAATCACCTTTTACAAGTTTAATTCGATGCTAATGGGCGAGTCTTAGGGCTAGTTAATCCCTTTGGAAACATTAAAGAACAAGAATAATTAACGAAACAATAAATAAAAACCATTAAATACATAAGCATAACAACGTATTTAATCTAAGCATTAACAATAAATATTTTCATAAAAAAGTTTCAAGTATTGGAATAAATACTACACACTTAAATATTCAATACAAATCAAGGAAATTAAGAAATGAGTGAAAATGGGTAAGAAATTCTCACCCAAAGTCTTCAAATTTTGAATTCTCAGGTGTGTGTGCAAGAACCCTATCTCCAAGCTTGTTTCTCTTAGTCAAGAATAAAAAATATTAGCCAAAGATCTCTGTCCAAATGAGGTAGATTGTTTATTTGTGGGTTTGGGACCAGAAAAATGTAAAATTCCAAATCTACCAAGAACTGAAGCCTGTTGTTCGCCTTTGCGAACCTTGACTTTATTGTTGACTATCTCTTTTTCCACAAAGATGTTCACATTTTCAAAAAAGGCCTTGTTGACCTAGATTCCCATTTACGATGAAGGAGTCCACAGTTACGAACGTTGACTGTCTTGTTGACTTCGCACTTGTGACCTTCACTTCGCATTTGCGATCACTGCTTTCCTTACTTGACTTCGCAATTGATATCCATCAGTTCGCATTTGTGAACATTGACTGCCTTGGTTGACTTCACATTTGCAAGCTTCTGCTTTCATTTGCGACATCTGAGGCCAATTTCCAGATTTCTGCATTTGAGCTCCCTTTTGACATGTTTTCACTTGATTTCTTTCTCATTCACTTATAAATCACATAAACCTGTAAAATAGAAATAATTGACATTGAATAAACTATTTTATCAAGCAAATATAGTAAAAATCTAAGACTAAAGAAGAGATAAATTGGTAAAATATCAATTTATCAAACCCCTAAACTTAAACTATTGCTTGTCCTTAAGCATTAAAAGCACAAAATCTCTTTCTAAGTAATAAACTCAATAGTGCACCAACATCATACCAAGTCAAAAACATCTGCTTTAATCACAAACACATGACTTTTATTGGTACCAACAATTAATCTAAAGCATATGAATCACCAATAGCTTCTCATAAATTTCATTTCAACTCAAGTGGTCAAACACCATATTAATCAAAGTAGCAATCAAGTCATGACACTAAAGCTTCAAAATTTGCCTCACTATTACAAATAATTTTCACTCGTTCATTCTTCCCAATTAAAAATTGGATTAAATTCACAACTCAACTTTTATGTGCCCTCAAACTAAATAGAGAATCCCAACTTTGAAATTTCAACTTACTATACAAATGAGATATCAGATGAAAAGAATTAACTCTCTCTTTCTCACAAAGATGTTTAAATGCACAGAAGTAGTGCCATAGGATTGTCTTTCATGTATTTCTCCACTAATGTAGACACACGTGGTTCAAAATCAATTAGGACTTAAAGGGTTATAATTTAGTATTTTGGTTTAGGTAGGTTCCAATTTGGGTAAGAGTGATGCAAAACCACCCTAAGCACTACAATTCGCAATATAAAGCACATTTACTTCAAAAGATTTTTCTCCCTTTCTTCATTTTTCATTTCATCACCTACTTCTTTATTTATTAACGATTCCTCATTTTTCCTACCTTTTTATTCTTTATTATATTTTTGTTTCTATTTTTCAAAACAAGGAAGGTTCAACTATAATTTTTTTTGTCTTTTTAACCTTTCCCCTTCTTGAGAAACTTTCACATCTCGGCTTTTCCAACCGTCACCCCAAACTTAGTCTTTTAGCCTATATTTACACTTTCAAACCACTTAGGGAGGTGGATTTCCAAAAGATAGATCAAATAAGGAACAAAAGGTTAAAGCTTGTAACATGGTTTCCAAAGAAAAGGCTAAAGGCTCAAAAGGGGTTGACTAGGGAGAATATGGACGTGTAGCAAATTTAAGGCACAATAACGGTCCAAGGAAGGTCTAACGTCATTTTTCAAACCAAGTTAGTCTAGGATTTTGCCTTGAAACACATTCTGGAAAAGTTGTAGACTACAAATAATGCAAGCGAACTCACAAAAAATCTCACCACACATGGCACATTTGAATTTGCGTGAAATATAAATAAAAAATCCAATAGAAACCAATGAACTCAAAAAGAATCCTCTACAGTCTAAAAGACTACTTAATGAATCAAAAAGCCAAAAATTGAGTCTAAAATTCATGAAAATAATCCTTACTTCAATCATTTATCTTTTTTAAAGATCAAGAATTTATATGCCAAGGTTTAAATCATGTTGGTACCAAGCAAGCCACAAATTGGTCAATGGGCACAAACCCCAACTCATAACACAAATTATCCTAAATTAACCAACACTATATCTAATGTAAATGACTAATTCCCTTAAGAAAGCCGCCTAGCTATCCATCATCAGGAAAAGTTAACACAAAAAATTTACCCAAAAATACCCAATTCAAAAGAAAATTGGCATCTTCGGAAATAGAACCGCAACACAAAAAAAGTAAGGATATTGCCAATAAAATAAAACATAATATATATATATATATATATATATATATATATATATATATATATAAATGATAAAAAATCAATCTACCATATCGATAGTTATACAAGAAGCGGCCCCCAACTAGAAATGTTGCAATGTCCCCAATGCTACTAAAAAAAATTGAGTAAAATGGTAGAAAGTGTTCCCTGAATACTGCATCAATTCCTCGTTCTTGGATTCATCATCCTCAATAGCAGCCTCCCCCTCTTCTTTGAAATATTGAACTGAAGCATCATTATCAGCTTCCATTTCGGTCGATGGAATAGAGTCTTGAGGATTAAGAAATTCCATAGCCCCTTCACACCCTTCCACATTTGGGTGAATAATTTGTCTCTCTTCTTCTCCCTCTTCTTCATCCTGGTCTGTGAATCTACCAACTTGGCGTGAGAAGTACTCAAAGTACCGTGCGTCGTGGCTAAATCAATGTATGCTTTCTTCAGGTGCTTCAGGTGATCCCCCTGCTTCTTTTAATCATCAAGATCTTTTTTTAAACTCTTTCTCTGACACGCATGAAAAGGGCCCCTCAGATGTCTCACCGGGCCCTCTGGGAAGGGAAACTACTAAGTCTCGAATCTGTAGCATTTCTTCGGTGCGTATAGAAAATGGTCCTCCAACAGAAAATGGCTGGCTACCTGTTCGGTCTAAGAAGAAGATTCAAAATTCCTCTTTATGCTTTTGACGGTATCACCTTCTCCTCTTTTCTTCAATGGAGTAATAGGATTCACTATATCTATCCGGTTATCTTCAGTTGTAAAGACCCATAAAACATTACTAAAAAAACTCGAGGTTCGGTGGTGCCGAGGTGGAGTCATGTGTTGCTTGCCGCATTACGGAATTTTTTGGTTGAACAATGCGTTGGGGAGTTGAAGAACTTTTGGAAATGCAGGGTGTTTCTGCGGTCCATTCTGCGATTGCAAAATTGATATGCAGACTGCAGATCTTCCGCTGAGTGAAGCAGAAACTTGATTTAATTTTAGGACCAACACGCGATCCATTATGCGGATGCATAATCATTTCGCGGACCGCACAATCAATCGCAGATCCAACATAAAAATTTCCAGAGGGGAGTTCTACGACAGATTATGCAATCGCAAAATTGGTCTGCGGACCGCAGACTTGCTGTAGACCCAACCCGAACAACCCAGTTTTGGGACTCCCTTTCCGCGGTCCCTTTTTTGGGCCGTATACCTATTTTTTGGTCCGGCCTGCAACCGCAGA
This sequence comes from Nicotiana paniculata, assembly GCA_005239505.1. Classification (NCBI taxonomy): domain Eukaryota; kingdom Viridiplantae; phylum Streptophyta; class Magnoliopsida; order Solanales; family Solanaceae; genus Nicotiana; species Nicotiana paniculata. The sequence continues at coordinate 58,951 of ML363915.1, read as the reverse complement.
CCCGGCTTCGTAGAGTTTAAGTTTTGAAAATTTCACTTGACCCCATTGTTATTAAAACAACTTGGGTTCTATTTCGGCTGGTCCTAACTTGTATTTTAGAGAGAAAAAAGTTGTCTAGAGTGAGGAGAGGATCCTAAGATAAGTGTTTACCAATTTTGGCCCAAGTCTTGAAGAACTGACAAGAAAGAGTGACAAGGTCTTCATCCTATAGGTAAGATTCTACACCCTTACCCTCAATTTTGAGATTTAACTAAAAATAGGTAATAAGGCAAGCAATGCTTGGGTATCAGAGTGTGTCTATGTATGTATGTATAATCATGAGTTTTGGGAAGGTAGTTGAGCTCAAATGGGTAGACCTTGGGTCGTGGGGTGAAGGAAATCCACCATACGAGAATCTAGAAATCATAATGTCACCTAGTGTTTGATTAAATGCTTAAATTAGTTGGAACCATAAAACTCTTCCTAATTTGTGTTCAATTTTTCTATATCTCAAAATAGATCAAAGTTGCTAGGATTTTCGGAATTATGTAGTGAACTAAGGAAAATCAAAGCAAGGTATGTTGGCTAAACTCCTCTTTTAGAATTGAACCCCACAATGGCCTTGTAAGTCCCGTGTTGCTCATTATAAATTGATTATTATGAATAAGCCTTGTGTAAAAATAAATATGTGTTCAATATGTATTCCAAAGGTTCTTCTTATATTGATATACTATTTGAGAATGTGATTTAAGTAGAGTATGTGTGTTAACATGTTATGATTTAAAAATGTGATTCTAATGAAAGCTATCATGTCAAATTGTGTAAGAAATCACATGTGACTAAGACCCTAAATTTCTCAAATATGTGCTTAAAATCTTGAATAGAAATGGTTATTTTTGACGATCCGTGATGATGTTTGAAAGTGAAATAGTGAGCATGAAATATGAAGTACGACCAATATGTCAAGAATGATATTGCGTTATGGCCAATGGTGCCAATGAAATTAATGACATGTAAAAGAATATGAAATGAGTGGAAAATTCTTTTAATAATAAGTTCCTTGGGAGTATCGTTTAGCCCGTGATGAAGGGTAGGTCGAACAACCTAACCCCGAAATTACACGTGCCGGTGTAGGAGTGACTGAGGGGTAAATCCCCCCGTAAGTGTAATGAGGTTGTTTCCTCTTATATGGTATGATATTGGTGTGTTAAGATGTTTCCCGTTAAATGGGATGATATTATTGCTAGCGAGAAATAATGTGGTGTCGACCCACACGGCATTGTGGTGAGACGGATTAGCCGATTGGGCTGAGATCGGATGCCATGCCGTGCACATGGTGGTATTGTGGGTTGATGTATTGGGGTGCCGATCGGGTTGAGATCGAACTCCGTGCTAAAACATGGTGGTGAATCAGTGTTAAAGATATCCCAACTTAAAATTATTGGAACTTACTTGAAATTTACCTCTCCCCTAACTTGACACCTTGATACTATTTGAGTCTCTTACTGATTTCATGTTTCCTTTTCCGTTAATGTTACTCGTTCTATTGAGAGGGTGTTATGTTTTATATATTAGTACTATTCCATATGTACTAACGCCCCTTTTTCCGGGGGCTCTGCATCTTGTATGGATGCAGGTGGTGTTGATCTGTGATAGCAACACACCCTCTCCTTAGCTGATTTGGTGAGCCGTACTTTTTTTCGGGGCCCGGTATCTCTTATCCTTTGTACATAGCATTTTGAGGTATAGACGGGGCCTTGTTTCCAGCACTGTCTTAACATTATTTTGTTTTGTTAGAGGCTGCGTAGATATATGTGGGTTGTATCTTGTTTTGGGAAGGCTGAAATAAACTTGTTGTAATTGTATCATCTGTCCCACTTTAACTACGAATGTATAATGTATTGTTTTGGATACTTATTAATGAAGTAACTAATGGAAATGTACTGGTGATGTTCACATGACCTCTTACTGTCTATTTAATGAAATGTATCTCTCTTTACCCATTGGTGATTTGGGTAGATGGCATTGTGCAGGCTTGCTCGACCGGGGTATCTCGGTTGAGCGCCAGCTCCGCTCCCCAAAGCCGGGGCATGACATCAGGATCCTCCTCAACCCCTTCAATCTGGCATATCTCAGTATGAGAGATTGGAACATCAATGATTGACCATCATTCTTTAAATAATCCCTCAGCTCACTGATGAAAATCTAACCAACATTATTTGGATATCATAAAAAATGAAAGCAGTCATCTGAGCTTTTCCAAGTTTGATCATTGATTTGGATATGGTCAAAAATTACCTTTTCCAAGTTTTATTCAAAGTTAATGCATGAGTCATAGGTTAGCTAATCCTTTTGGACATATTAAAGAACAAGAATAATAAAAAAATAATAGCTCAATTCATAATAAATAAAAAAATTTCAATACATAAGCATAGCAAGGAGTTTAATCCAAACTATAACAATGAATTTTTCTATAAGAAACTTTCTAGTACTGGAATAAATACTAAACACTTAGATATTGAATACAAAGAAAATAAAGAAATGAGTAAATCAGTAAGACATTCTCATCCAATGTCTTTCAAATCTTCAAGTCTTAAATGCGTGTGCAAGAACCCTATCTCCAAGATTGTTTATCTTAGTCTAGAAGAATAAAAATTAGCCAAAGATATCTGCCCAATTGAGGCAGGTAATGTATTTCGGGGTTTAGGACCAAAAAATTATGAAATTCAAAATCTGACCAGAATTGAAGCCTGTTGTTCGCATCTTTGAAAAAGAAGTTTGCATTTGTGAACCTTGACGTTACTGTTGACCATCACATTTGCGACGAAGATGTTTGCATTTGCGAACAAGGCCTTGTTCACATATTTTCGCATTTGCGAAGTCCACATTTGCGATTGTTGACTGTCTGTTTGACTTCACATTTGCAACCCTCACTTCACATTTGCGACCACTGCTTTTCTTACTTGAATTTGCAGTTGTGATCCATCAGTTCGCATTTGCGAACATTGACTTCTATGGTTGACTTTGCATTTACGAGCTCAAATGCGACCATGTTGTTCGCAAATGCGAGTATGGGACCTTCGCAAATGCGACATTTCTGGTCGAAAATGCGAAGTCCCTCCTTTTGCTCAGCGTTCGCAAATGCGAACTATACATCGAAATTTCCATTTCAGTGGTGTTCACAATTGTGAACCCATGTTTGCAATTCCCATGCCAACCAGTAGCCTGCACTGTACAAAACCGAATTTTTACTTCATATTCCATATTTTCACAAACTCAAACAGTCTTAGGCGATTTTTCCAAGAACAAGACTTCTTATAAATCATTTGTAAGTTGGGTTTTACTCAATTCTTTCAATCATTAAGATCATTTAACATGCTTTCAACCTAAAATCAAAGATTTCCATGGGTGAAAATTGGGTGTTTGGGGTAAAACTTGGGTTTTTTCTAAAATTGGGATTTCAGTGGGTGATTGACCTCCGATTTGAGAGATTTTTATATGACTAGACTCGTGAGAGTACGAGGGTTCTGAAAATGTAAAATTTATCCAACTCCGAGAGGCTAGCCTGAGGGGCGTTTAGGTCATTTTACCTAATTTCGCGCCATAACCTTGAAGTGAATAGTAGAATCAGTTGCATGAGATGTTATTTACGGTATGAAACTTATTAGAATAGATTTGGGCCATTTGGAGTCAGATACTCGTGGCAAAAGTGTGGTTTCGGGTTGATTGCTATACTTTGGACCCGAGGTAAGTGTTTGGTCTAACCTTAGCTTGAGGGAATAGGAGTTGAGTATAATTTCTACTTGCAAATTGTCAAATACGATGTATAGTCATGGTGACGAGTATCTATATATTGGTTTCTAGCATGACCGTGAGTCCTTATATTGTGAATATTCTGATTTTGTGGCAATTTCCATGCTTAATTGATGATTTCTATATGTTGTGAAGAGTATGTGAAGGGAATTGTAATCTTTAAACTCTGTTGGAGCATTGGCTCAGATTGTAATATGAATGATGAAGATATATGAGATAATTATATCCTTTGGAGCATTGGCTCAGATTGTAATACGAATGATGAAGATATATGAGATAGTTGTATCCTTTGGAGCATTGGCTCAGATTGTAATACGAATGATGAAGGTATATGAGATAATTGTACCCTTTGGAGCATTGGCTCAAGTAATAGAGTAAATTATGAAATGTATTGAAAGAAAGAGAAAGAGCTACTAAAATATACCCTTTCCGGGTCATTGTTGCTTTTGATATTGTCTCCCTTATTGGGATGTTGAGATTACTGTTATTGTTCCCTTGCCGGGATTCCTATTTTTAATCTATTTATTTCCTTGCCCTTGTTTGTGATTGCTGTTTGGGTGGGAAGAGTGTTAAAGAACGAAGGGTGATGCCATGCCATGTTTATATTTATTATGCACGAGGGGACATTCCGTGCCATATTTTACATTGATTATGCACGAGGGGACATTCCGTGCCATATTTGTATTGTTATTATGCACGAGGGGACATTCCATGCCATGTTTTACATTGATTATGCACGAGGGGACATTCCGTGCCATGTTTATATTGTTATTATGCACGAGGGGACATTCCGTGCCATATTTATATTGCTATTATGCACGAGGGGACATTCCGTTCCATGTTTACATTGATTATGCACGAGGGGACATTCCGTGCCATGTTTATATTGTTTTATGCACGAGGGGACATTCCGTGCCGTGTTTATATTGATTATGTACGAGGGGACATTCTGTGCCATGTTTTACATTATTATTATGCACGATGGGACATGCCGTGCCGATAAATTCACTGTTTAATCTGTGTTGTCATTTCCCGTTATTAATTTTAGATATTTCAGACTGTTGTTTTCGTTACAGTCATTTCAGTATTTGCTATCTCTTACTCCCGGCATGTTCTCCCCGTAATTGTATTCTTGTTTAGTTTCTGCTATACTATTGAACTGCACAGGTACACTTTGTTGTCGTGTCTTAGCCTCTTCACTACTTCACCCAGGTTAGGCTTGGCACTTACTCAATACATGGGGTTGGTTGTAGTGATGCTACACCTGCACTTCTTTATGTTGTGCAGATTACGCAGCCAGACCCGGAGGACATCATTAGTGGGAGTGTCTTCCAGCTTATCATAGAGGCTTCAAGGTACACCCGCTGGCATTCGTGGGCCTTGGCGTCTCTTCCATACCTTTTGTCTTCGATTCTGTCTTATTTTTCTTCTAGCTTCAGAGGCAGACATGTATTTCCTTCCAGACTTGTATTTAGCACTCATATAGACAGTTCGTGAGTTTGTGACTCCAGGTTTTGGGAAAGTTTACGTGTTGTTGTATCATGTTCTCCTTATTTATCTTGAGACCGTATTTATTTCCGTTGTTAAACTGTGAGCTGTTTAGTTTATCCTATTAAAGTGGTGTTAATATGCTAGTTTATCTATGTACGTTGGCTTGTCTAACAGGTTCAACGTTAGATGCCATCACGGCCCAATGGTGGGATTTCGGGGCGTGACAAAGTGGTATCAGAGCACTAGGTTAATTAGGTCTCACAACTCACGGACAACTTGGTAGAGTCTGAGGGATCGGTACGGAGACGTCTGTATTTATCACCCAGATGCTGCGAAGTTAGGATGACTCCATATTTCTTTTCTTCTCTGTCGTGCGCTATGAATTCTGAGTACTGATCGAGTTTCTATTCTATTCTCTCGCAGATGGCGAGGACTTGTGCTTCCCTTGGTTCTACCCGGCTGCCTGACACTCCTTCTACAGCTCCTACTCGGGGTTGAGGTCGAGGACGAGGCCGTGCTAGAGGCTGAGGCCGGGGTCGGGCTCAGCCTAGAGCAGCAGCCCCAGTGGAGGACCCTCAGGTCGAGTCTGACGAGGGGGTCCCAGATCCGGCAGTGCCAGTTGGACCAGCTCAGGTCCCAGAGGGGTTCATAGCTACCCTAGTGCTTCAGGACGCCCTTGTCCGTCTAGTCGGACTCATGGAGAGTGAAGCACAGGTGGGTCTTCTTCCTATAGCACCAGCCGTATCTCAGGCTGGGGGAGGTGCCCAGATTCCTACTACTCGCGTGCCAGAACATCTAGCTCAACAGTTTCAGACTCTGGCACCTCAGCCAGCCGAAGTAGCTCAGCTGGGTATTGCAGCGCCGTCAGCAGAGGGAGCACCTATGTCAGCAGATGCTTTGTGGAGACTGGACAGGTTCACTAAGTTATTCACTGCTACTTTTACTGGTTCACCATCAAAGGACCCCCAAGATTATTTGGACAGCTGCCTTGAGGTTCTTCGGAATATGGGCACGGTGAAGTCCAACGGAGTTGACTTCGCTACTTTTCGGTTATATGGCGCATCCAAGAGTTGGTGGAGAGACTATTTCTTAGCCAGACCAGCTGGATCTACACCTTTGACTTGGACTCAGTTCTCAGAGGTATTTTTGGGGAAGTTCCTTCCCATTACTCAGAGAGATGACCTTCGGAGGCAGTTTGAGCGTCTCCAGCAGGGATCCATGTCAGTCACTCAGTACGAGACCAGGTTCATCACTCTAGCCCGACATACTCTTATGATACTTCCCTATGATCGGGAGAGGGTTCAGAGGTTTATCGAGGGATTGGCCCGGCCTATCAGACTTCAAATGGCCAGAGAGTGAGGTACAGATATATCGTTCCAGGATGCGGCCAATGTGGCCAGGAGGATTGAGATGATTTTTTCGCAGGGTGGTGTACAGGGGGCAGACAAGAGGCCCTATCATTTTGGTCGTTTAAATGGAGCCTCATCTAGAGGCAGGGATTCTTCAGGCAGAGGTCATCCTCCCAGATCTTTTCTGTCATCTCTCCAGGTTTCCCATGGTACTTCAGGTGGTCGTGGTTATCAGACGCACTATTTCGATCAGCAGCCTTATAGTGCGCCACTAGCACCTATCAGTGCACCACCGCTTCAGAATTTCCAGGGTGGTTATCAGGGTGGACAAGGCCAGTTCCAGAGTCAGCAGTCACATCAGCAAAGGCCTTGTTATACTTGTGGTGGTTAGGGGCACATCTCCAGGTTTTGCCCCCGAGATTATGGTGGGTCTCAGTATTAGGGTTTTTGTGCCATAGTACAGGCACCAGGTGTTCCACAGCCTACCCAGCCAGCTAGAGGTGTGGGTAGAGGTACTAGGGGTGGAGGTAGAGGTCATAGAGGTGGAGCTCAGGCCGCCAGAGGTGGAGGTCAGCCAGCAGTCGACCATCCCAGAGATGTGGTTCAGGGTGGTGGGGCCCAGCCTCGATGTTATGCTCTTCCATCTAGGCCAGAGGCTGAGTCTTCAGATGCAGTCATTATAGGTACTATTCGGGTTTGTGACAGAGATGCTTCAGTGCTATTTGATCCAGGGTGTACGTATTCGTATGTGTCCTCTTATTTTGCACCCTACCTGGTCATGCCTAGTGATCCACTGAGTATTCATGTTTATGTATCTACACCGGTGGGTGATTTTATCATGGTCGATCGAGTCCATCGTTCTTGTATTGTGGTAATTGGGGGTCTTGAGACCCATGTTGATTTATTGCTTTTAGGTATGGTCGACTTTGATGTTATATTAGGGATGGACTGGTTATCCCCATATCATGCTATCTTGGATTGTCATGCCAAGACGGTGACCTTAGCCTTACCAGATTTGTACCATTTGGAGTGGAAAGGAACTCCCAATCATTCTACCCGCAGTGTTATTTTGTACGTGCAGGCTCGGTGTATGGTCGAGAAGGGGTGTTTGGCTTATTTGGCTTATGTGCGCGATTCCAGCGCTGAGGTTCCCTCTATTGATTCGGTGCCCATGGTTCGTGAGTTTCCTGAGGTCTTCCCTTTAGACCTGCCGGGGATGCCACTCGACAGGGACATTCAATTTTGCATTGATCTGGCTCCGGGCACCCAACCCATTTCTATTTCGCCGTATCGCATGCCTGCTAGAGTTGAAAGAGTTGAAGGAACAGATGAAGGATTTGCTTGGGAAGGGTTTCATTAGGACCATCGTTTCTCCTTGGGGCGCTCCAGTATTGTTTGTAAAGAAAAAAGATGGTTCGATGAGGGTGTGCATTGATTACCGGCAATTGAACAAGGTTACAATCAAGAATAACTTTCCACTGCCCAGGATTGATGATTTGTTCGATCAACTTCAGGGTGCTAAGGCATTTTCAAAGATAGACTTGAGATCTGGCTACCATCAGTTGAGGATTAGGGCATCTGATGTCCCTAAGACAACAACTTTTATGAATTTGATGAATCGAGTCTTCAGGCCTTATTTGGACTCGTTCATGATAGTCTTCATTGATGATATATTGATATACTCCTGCAGTCAGGAGGAGCACGAGCAACATCTCAGAGTGGTTCTTCAGACTCTGAAGGATAGTCAACTATATGCGAAGTTTTCGAAGTGTGAGTTCTGGTTGAGTTCAGTTGCATTCCTGGGTCATGTCGTATCAACAGAGGGTATTCAGGTTGACTCGAAAAAGATTGAGGTAGTCAAGAACTGGCCTAGACCAGCATTAGCTACAGAGATTCAGAGTTTTTGGGATTGGCGGGCTATTATCGTCGGTTCGTGGATGGGTTCTCATCGGACGAGTGTGAGACGAGCTTTCAGAGGCTCAAGACAGCTTTGACTACTGCACCGATATTGGTTTTGCCCACAGGTTCAGGGCCTTATACAGTCTATTGCGATGCTTTCCCTATTGGGCTTGGTGCAGTGTTGATGCAGGATGTCAAGGTCATTGCTTATGCTTCGAGGCAGTTAAAGATTCATGAGAAGAACTACCTAGTTCATGATTTGGAGTTGGCAACCATTGTCCACACATTGAAGATTTGGAGGCACTATCTGTATGGCATGGCATGTGAGGTGTTCACGGATCATAAGAGTCTTCAGTACTTTTTTAAGTAAAAGGAGTTGAATTTGAGGCAGAGAAGGTGGTTGGAGTTGTTGAAGGATTATGATATTACCATCTTATATCACCCGGGGAAGGCCAATGTGGTGGCCGATGCTTTGAGTAGGAAGTCAGCTAGCATGGGCAGTCTTGATTTTATTCCGGTCAGTCACAGGATGCTTGCTTTGGATGTTCAGGCTTTGGCCAATCGGTTTGTGAGGTTGGATATTTCTGAGCCTAGTCGATTGTTGGCTTGTACGGTCGCTCGTTCTTCATTATTGGAGCGTATCCGTGATCGGCAAATTGATGATCCCCATTTGTGTGTCCTTAGAGACACAGTGCAGCGCGGAGGTGCCAAGCAGGTGATCTTAGAGGATGATGGTGTTTTGAGATTTGGATTCATCAGAGCGCCGCGAAGATGTATCCAGATTTGGGGCAGCATTATTGGTGGCGTAGAATGAAGAAGGATATTGTGGCATATGTGGCGCGATGTTTAAATTGTCAACAAGTTAAGTATGAGCATCAGAGGCCTAGTGGTTCATTTTCGAGGATTGAGCTTCCCGAGTGGAAGTGGGAGAGGATCACTATGGAAGTGGGAGAGGATCACTATGTAGTTTGGGTCATTGTTGATAGGCTGACCAAGTCAGCGCATTTCATTCGTGTGGCAGTTTCCTATTCATCCGAGAGGTTAGCTGAGATCTATATCCGAGAGATTATTCGCCTTCATGGTGTGCCGGTATCTATCATTTTGGACCAGGGCGCGGAGTTTACCTCGCGTTTCTGGAGAGAAGTTCAGCGAGAGTTAGGCACCCAGGTGGAGTTGAGCACAACCTTTCATCCTCAAACAGATGGACAGTCCGAGCGGACTATTCAGAAATTGGAGGATATGCTCCGGGCTTGTGTTATTGACTTTGGAGGATCATGGGATCAATTCTTGCCTTTAGCAGAGTTTGCCTACGACAACAGTTACCAGTCGAGTATCCAGATGGCTCCTTATGAGGCTTTATATGGTAGGCGGTGTCGATCTCTGGTTGGATGGTTGAGCCGGGAGAGGCTCGGTTGTTGGGTACAGATTTGGTTCAGGAGGCCTTAGACAAGGTCAGGATAATTCGGGATAGGCTTCATACAACTCAGTCCAGGTAAAAGAGTTATGCAGATCGTAAGGTTCGATATGTGGCTTTCATGGTTGGTGAGCGAGTACTGCTCCGAGTGTCGCCTATGAAGGGCGTGGTGAGATTTGGGAAGAAGGGAAAGCTTAGCCCTAGATTGATGGTCATTTTGAGATTCTTGATCGAGTGGGAGAGGTGGCTTATAGACTTGCATTGCCGCCTAGCTTATCAGCGGTACACCCAGTTTTTCATGTTACCATGCTTCGGAGGTATCACGGCGATCCAGCCCACGTGTTAGATTTCAGCACTGTCCAGTTTGACAAGGACTTATCTTATGAGGAGGAGCCGGTTGCTATTCAGACCGGCAGATTTGTTAGTTGAGATCCAAGAGTTTCCCTTCTGTTCGTGTTTAGTGGAGAGGTCATCCTCCTGAGGCATCGACCTGGGAGTCCGAGTCCGAAATGCGGAGCCGTTACCCCCATTTATTTCCTGACTCAGGTACTTCTTTCTTCTGTCCGTTCGAGGACGAATAGTTGTTTTAGAGGTGGAGAATGTGATGACCCAAAGGGTTCATCACCTATTTTATCACCCATTCCGTACTCCCGAGGCCTTGAAAACCTCATTTGTAGTTGCCTCTATTTGTGTACGCAGTCCGGGCGCGTACCCGGACAACTTAAATATGAAATTATGTGAAAAATGCTAAGATTTAATATTAACATGAATAAATTTTACTTCGGTCAACATTTTGGGTAAACATACCCGGACCCGTGATTTGACGGTCCCGGAGGGTCCGTAGGAAAATATGGGACTTGTGCGTATGCCCGGAATCGAATTCCGAGGTCCCAAGCCCGAGGAATGAATTTTTGAGTGAAATTGGTTTCTAAAAATATTTAAGGAAATTGAAAATTAAATCTGATTAGAAAGTAATGGTATCGGCTCCGTATTTTGGTTTCGGCACCCGGTACAGGTCTTATTTATGGTTTAAGCACTTTTTGTAAAGTTTGGTTGAAATCGGATGTCGTTTGACGTGTTTCAGACTAAAAATGGAAAGTTTGTTGTTTTATGAAATTTGATAGAATTCATTGATTTTGAGGTTTAATTAGATGTATATAATGTTATTTTGGCGATTTGATCCGTACGGATGAGTTCATAGGATGTTTTTGAGGTAGTGTGTATATTTGGTTTGGAGCCCCGAGGGCTCGGATGAATTTTGGATAGGCTATGGATTGCATTTTTGAACTTGGAAATTTGTTGGTGCAACTGATCTGTAGGCTTCACATTTGCGAAGCCAGCATTGCAAATGCGAGCTCGCAAATGCGAGCTATTCATCGCAAATGCGAAGGTGCCCTCGCTGGCCAGGGATCGCAAATGCGACCATGTTGTTCGCAAATGCGAGTATGGGACCTTCGCAAATGCGACATTTCTGGTCACAAATGCGAAGTCCCTCCTTTTGCTCAGTGTTCGCAATTGCGAACTATAAATCGCAATTACCATGTCAGTGGTGTTCGAAATTGCGAACCCCTGTTCGCAATTCCCCATCCAACCAGTAGCATGCACTGTACAAAACCGAATTTTTACTTCATATTCCATATTTTCTCAAACTCAAACACTCTTAGGCAATTTTTCCAAGAACAAGACTTCTTCCAAATTATTTGTAAGTTGGTTTTTACTCAATTCTTTCAATCATTAACATCATTTAACATGTTTTCAACTTAAAATCAAAGATTTTCATGGGTGAAAATTGGGTGTTTGGGGTAGAACTTAGGTTTTTTCTAAAATTGGGATTTGAGTTGGTGATTGACCTCCGATTTGAGAGATTCTTATATGGCTAGACTCGTGAGAGTACGAGGGTTCTGAAAATGTAAAATTTATCCAACTCCGAGAGGCTGGACTGAGAGGCGTTTTGTGCATTTTACTTAATTTCGCATTGTAACCTTGAATTGAATAGTAAAATCAGTTGCATGAGATGTTATTTACGGTATGAAACTTATTTGAATAGATTTGGGCCATTGGGAGTCGGATACTCGTGGCAAACGTGTGGTTTCGGGTTGATTGCTATACTTTGGACGCGAGGTAAGTGTTTGGTCTAACCTTAGCTTGAGGGAATAGGAGTTGTGTATAATTTTTTACTTGCAAATTTTCAAATACGATGTATATGCATGGTGACGAGTATCTATACATTGGTATCTAGCATGACTGTGAGTCCTTATACTGTGAATATTCTGATTTTGTGGTAATTTCCATGCTTAATTGATGATTTCTATATGTTGTGAAGAGTACGTGAAGGGAATTGTAATCTTTAAACTCTATTGGAGCATTGGATTAGATTGTAATACAAATGAGGAAGATATATGAGATAATTGTATCCTTTGGAGCATTGGCTCAGATTGTAATACGAATGATGAAGATGTATGAGATAGTTGTATCCTTTGGAGCATTGGCTCAGCTTGTAATACGAATGATGAAGGTATATGAGATAATTGTACCCTTTGGAGCATTGGCTCAAGCAATAGAGTAAATTATGAAATGAATTGAAAGAAAGAGAAAGAGCTACTAAAATATACCCTTGCCAGGTCATTGTTGCTTTTGATATTGTCTCCCTTATTGGGATGTTGAGATTATTGTTATTGTCCCCTTGCCGGGATTTCTATTTTTACTCTGTTTATTCCTTGCCCTTGTTTGTGATTGCTGTTTGGGTGAGGAAGAGTGTTAAAGCACGAAGTATGATGCCGTCCCATGTTTATTTATTATGCACGAGGGGACATTCCGTGCCATGTTTTACATTGATTATGCACGAGGGGAAATTCCGTGCCATATTTATATCCTTATTATGCACGAGGGGACATTCCGTGCCATGTTTTACATTTATTATGCACGAGGGGACATTTTGTGCCATGTTTATATTGTTATTATGCACGAGGGGACATTCCGTGCCATATTTATATTGTTATTATGCACGAGGGGATATTCTGTGCCATGTTTTACATTGATTATGCACGAGGGGACATTCCGTTTCATTTTTATATTTTTACTATGCACGAGGCGACATTCCGTGCCATGTTTTACATTGATTATGCACGAGGGGACATTTTGTGCCGTGTTTATATTGATTATGCACGAGGGGAAATTCCGTGCCGTGTGTTACATTGTTATTATGCACGATGGGACATGTTGTGCTGTATCTTTCACTGTTTAATATGTGTTGTCATTTCCTGTTATTATTTTCAGATATTTCAGACTGTTGTTTTTGTTTCTGTCATTTCAGTATTTGCTATCTCTTACCCCCCGCATGTTCTCCCTGTAATTGTGTTCTCCTCGTAATTGTATTCTTGTTTAGTTTCTGCTATACTATTGAGCTGCACATGTACTGTTTGTTGTCGTGTCTTAGCCTCGTCACTAGTTCGCCGAGGTTAAGCTCGGCACTTACTCAGTACATGGGGTCGGTTGTACTGATGCTACACCTGCACTTCTTTATGTTGTGCAGATTATGCAGCCAGACCCGAAGGACATCATTAGTGGGAGTGTCTTCCAGCTTATCATAGGGGCTTCAAGGTATACCCGCTAGAATTCGTGGGCCTTGGCGTCTCTTCCATCCCTTTTGTTTTCGATTCTATCCTATTTTTCCTCTAGCTTAAGAGGCAGACCTGTATTTCCTTCTAGACTTGTATTTAGGACTCTTATAGACAGTTCGTGATTTTGTGACTCCAGGTTTTGGGAAAGTTTACGTGTTGTTATATCATATTCTCCTTATTTAGCTTGAGACCGTATTTATTTCCGCTGTTTAACTGTGAGCTGTTTAGTTTATCCTATTAAAGTGGTGTTAACATGCTAGTTTATCTATGTACGTTGGCTTGTCTAGCGGGTTCAATGTTAGACGCCATCACGACCCGATGGTGGGATTTCTGGGCGTGACATGTATATTCCAAATAGATGTTGTATTTATTTTTGTACCATCTTTATAAATCTAAGTCTTAGTGGCTCATGACTTGTACCACCAAATTTTTGGGTTAATATATGAAAATTTTGTTATTTCACTTACTTATTTTTTATTATTTTCATTAGAGTTGTGTTGATTGTTTCTTGGCTTACCTTGCGGGTTGGGTTAGATGCCACTATTAGGTAAATTTTGGGTCGTGACACTAATTCCAATTAGCAATAATTCCAAAAACTCCCAGCTTGACCAATAAAGGAATTTTAGTCTTAAAGCATGGTCTCTAGCATGTATCATAAGCTCAAGTAAACAACCAAAGTGAAAACGCATAGTACAAAGATCTCTCAATCAAAACAAGACAATAAGAAACAACCTCAGTTCAAATTCGGTCATAAATCGCACATACGACTAGGTAGACATTCGTCACCTCTTGTGCACATCCTTCACACATATCGCTGTTTGCAACAAATTTTCTTAGAGAAAATTAAATGAAATAATAATAGAAATATGAATAAACATAACTTTATTAATAAATAATTATGGGTACAATTCTTTTTCTTCCTTGATTCTTTTCCCCTTATTTTTACGTAATTCGAGGGCTAGAACAACGTGTTTCTCGAACATAGGATGATGCAAACCTTCATGGGATGCATTTGATCTCCATGAAATTATGTCTATGCGGTCACATCTTGATCTCGTTGTGAATATCACGTGCGTTTATGGGATTTTTGAGATGATCTCCATTTTCGAGATATCATTTTCTAAGGGAATATGTAACCCTTTTTATATGAGTGACCTAGGTTAGGGTAGAGTATCCACCAAGTTAGGGTTTTGGTAGAGTAGCCTCCAAGCAACCCTAATAGACTCATAGAATTTCCAGAGTCGTCTTGTAGTCTCTTGAATTTAGGATTTAACATAAATTTCGTATGGGTTTGATCAATTAAAATTTCGATGTCTACGAATTCCACCTATTTCAAGGTTTGTCGGGGTTTAAGCTTTCCAAAGCTCGAAGACGATACTTAAAGTACTCGAGCATCATAACAAATGATTTTGAAACTTGTAGTTTTCGATTTATAGGAGGAATTGTCACGACCCCAAATCCTAAGCCGGCCGTGATGGCGCCTATCATGGAACTAGGATAGACAACCATTATAGACTATCATAATATTTCATAATTTCCCGAAATTTTGCAGATTTTTAAACAGCAAAATGAGATGAACAATTTATACACTTCCCCAAAATCTCGAGTCAGGTGTCATGAGCATCTAGAACTGTAAATACAATGTACATTAAGGTGACTTTCTACTCAAAGCCTAGAGCACAAAAGACAAAACTATGAACTGAGGAAAGGAAAAGAGGTGAGCTAGGGACGCTGAGCAGCTACCTCGATCCTCGAACAAACTCCAAGCGCGTCCGAAAATCAACTAGTGAGATGGTCCGGTACCTGGATCTGCACACAGAGGTGCAGGGAGTAATGTGAGTATGCCAACTCAGTAAGTAATTAAAGTAACTAAAAACTTGAGTGTAGTGACGAGCATTTCTAAATCATGTAAATCCATATAGTGAGTAACAATGGAAAGAAATAAATCAAGTCATGAATCTACCTTCCGAGTATTTCATAAAACTCCAGTTTTCATTTAAAAATCTCGTATAAAAATATTTATCCAACATTTATCATCAGAGCTCAGTGTAAAGAAGAGTGAAAACATCATTTTCATAAAATATAAGCCCCTGGGGCACAATATCACTCACAAATAAAGCCTCTCGGTCAAGCCTCTCAGTCACTCGTGACTCCACTATCAGTATCTCATGCTCACACTAAATACTCGTACTCAGCAAGTACCATTAATACACACGACTGCTGCGGCGGGCAGCCCGATCCAACACATATATATCTATATATATCTATAGTGTTGCGGTGCTCAGCCCGATCCTTATAACATATGCGGCGGCGTGCAGCCCGATCCATATAATAGTCAACTGCACCCACTGGGGGTGTACAGATTCCGGAGGGGCTCCTACAGCTCAAGCGCTATATTTGCTGCAGCGTCCAGCCCGATCCAATACGTATATTGCTGCGGCGTGCAGCTCGGTCCATATATAACATATATTGCTTCGACGTGCAGCCCGACCCATATATAATCTATATTGATGCGGCGTGCAAGCCGATCCATATGTAATCTATATTGCTGCGGCATGCAACCCGATCCATATGTAATATATATCATATATATTGCTGCGGCGTGCAACCCGTCCCATAAGTATCCTCACATACTCGGTGCTAGGCCTCACTCAGTCATCCTCACAAGCCACTCGAACAATTCATCTCAACTCACGGGACTCAGCCCAAAATACCTCTCAGAGTTTCAAACAATGCAATAATAGTGAGAATAATAACAAGTAGGAAACATGACTGAGTTCACGATTGTTTTGTCAGGATAGTGTGGGAATAGTTTAAAAGTACCTCTGAGGGTCTAAATAGGTCGGCACGAGGCCCCAAACATGGCTCACAGCCCATAAACAAGTATAAACTTCTGAAATACAGGATGTCATAAAGTTTCAAATCGAATACGCGGCTTAATAGTCGCTATGGGACGGACCAAGTCACAATCCCTATTGGTGCACGACCACACGCTCGTCACCTAGCATGTGTGTCACCTCATTTACCAAAACAATATCAAATAACGGGGAGTCATACCCTCAGGTTTAGAGTTATAATCGTTACTTACCTCAAAACAGCCCAAAAGCTACTCCGCGATGCTCTTACACCTCGAATTTGCTCCCAAATGCCCCAAATCTAACCAAAACCAGATCAACATCATCAATATGTGCTAACGGAACAAAACCCAATCGAAAAATATAAATTTTAAGCACAATTCCCGAAATTGGCCAAACCCGAGCCCAGGGCCCACATCTCGAAATTCGATAAAAATCACAAAACTAGAATCCTCTTTCCTTACGAGTCTATCTATACCAAATTTACCAAAATCCGACTTCAATTGCCCACTCAAATCACCAAAAGAAATTTCCTACTTTTCCTCCCATTTTCCCAAATTTTCTACTTTAATTCCTCAATTTTCCTGGTGAAAATAACGACAAATTCATGAAATTGAACCAAAAATGATTGAAGAACACTTACCACAAGAATCCCACAGAAAATTTCGTCCAAAATCTCCTTCCCCTGAGCTCTCTAATGAAAAAATGAGTTATGGCCAAGAACCCCCGAAATTAGAACTTAAAAACTGTCTGCCCAGGCCTCTTTCTTCACTGCGATCGTGGAAGCTACCACGCGATCGCGAAGAACAAATCTGCCACCCCATCAATTACACTACGCGATTGCAGACATACACACGTGATTGCGATTCAGCAGGACATAAACCCACGCGATCGTGAACCACTCTACACGATCGCGAAGAACAACGACTCAGCTCACTTACACGCCCTTCAACTCTATGCAAACGTGATCACACTACACAACAACCTCACACTTACGCGATCGCGATCGCGACCTCCACTACGCAAGAGCATCGCGGAGTATCTTTTGTCATCCCCAGATAGGCCTACGCGATTGCAAATATCCTCCCGCGATCGCATAGAAGGAAACCAGAAAATCACACCAGCAAAAATCTGCCAAGTTTTAAGCCAAGAGTTGGTTCGTTAACCACACGAAACACATCCAAGGCCCTCGGGACCTCAACCAAACATACCAACATATTCCATAACCTCATTCAAACTTAGTCGAACCTTAGAAACACCAAAAATGACGCATGAATACCAAAATCACATCAAATTCACGCCTATGAGCTTTGAAATTTCTTAATTTCGCCAATGATGCCGAAATCAACCAAAACACATTCGATTGACCTGAAAATTTGCACACATATCCATAATAACATTACAAACATGCTCCAACTGTCAAAATTCCATTCCGACCCTGATAGCCTATTTTCCCCTGCGACCGGAAATCACCAAAAACTAACTTTCGCCAATTCAAACCTAATTCTACACCGGACATCAAAACTTCATTCCGAACACACTCCTAAGTCCCAAATCACCTAACGAAGCTATCCGAGCCATAAAATCCGCATTACGAGGTTGTTTACTAATATGTCAATTCCCAGATGACTTTTTCATCTATTAAGCTACTTTAAGAGACTAAGTGTCTCAGTTCTCACCACGACCATTCCGAACCCTAACCAACCGACCCAACACAACATAAATAGGCTAAGCAATACATGATAAAGCAGAAACGGGGGAAACAGGGCTAATCTCACGAAAGGACCGGCCGGGTCATTATAGGAATAGATGAAGGGAAGAACTGGTCCCACTAGGAGTGCCAATTTGTTTGCAATAAATTTTCTTAGAGCAGAAAATTAAATGCAATCACTGTAAAAATATGAAGAAACATAAATTTATTGTAGATAATAATGGGTACAATTTTGTTTCTCCGTTAATTATTTTCTCCTGATTATTTTCATGATTTGAGGGCTGGAGCAACGTGTTTCTTGAACGTAGGATGATGCAAACCTTCATGGGATGTATTTGATACCCATGAAATTATATATATCCGGTTGCATATTGATCTCTTTTTAATATCCCATGACTTTATAGGATTTTCAAACTGATCTCGATTTCCGAGATATTCTTTTTTAAGGGAGTATATAACCTTTTTTATAGGACTAACCTAGGGTTAAGGTAGAGTAGCGACCATGTTAGGGTTTTGGTAGAGTAGCCTCCAAGCAACCCCAATAGACTCCTTGAATTTATAAGAGTCGTCTTGTATTGTCTTGAATTTAGGATTTAACCCAAATTTTGTATGGGTTTAACACAAATTTAGGCAAGATAATTACCTCAAAAACCTTCAGTCGATACTCTAAAAATGCTTTTCCTTTAAAATTCACTTTCGCTCGACTCAAATCTAGAAAAAAATGACTCAACACATCAAACAATGTAAGAGAATTCAATTTCAATTTAAAAGTTAAGATCTTTATACATTTTCCAAAAGTCAACCTTGGGCCCTCTTGGTCAAAAGCGGAATGGAAGGACACATCTCGATTATCCATAATGCCACGAGTCTGAATATGTGTTTGGTTTTTTAATCTGAGTCCAAATAAGCACTCAATTCCCATATTTTAATTTTTCAAAATATAGTGAAGAATTCCCAATATTTCTCTTACAATCCCATTGATTAGATGTTAAAATTCACAAATAATCATGTTAAGATGATAAAATTTGAGTCAAAATTACTTATCCAATAATTATATGTGAAAATACTCTCTAAAAATTACCTCCCACAAAGCCTAGGACTCAGAAATGTGATCAAATAAGCCTAAGTCATAAAATTTCAGCTGTATGTTAAGCTGCAGATGTCGCGTTTGCAATCAAAGGTTCGCAAATGTGACTTCCGAAAAAGAAAATTAGGCTCGCAAAAGTGACCCCTAACAGTCCATGCAAATGTCATCGTTGCGACAATATACTTTGCAAATGCGAAGTTTCTCCCCCTAGCGGCCCATCGCAAAAGTGACACATATCTCGCAAAAGCGAACACCCACCATTCGCGGATGCGATGCTACCCTCACAAATGCAATGTCCTTTTCCAACAGCCTTAAGTTGCAAGTGTGACCACACCTTCCTAAATGCAATGTTCGCATTCATGACGTCCTCATCACAAGTGATAGAAAACCAGAACATGCACACTCAGTCTTAGCAAAACCATCTGAAACTAATCTGAAATTCGTCCGAGCCCCTCGGAACCCCGTCCAATCACAACATCAAGTACATAAACCTCATAAGAATTTGTTCGCACGCTTGGATAATTAAAATAACATCTGGAACCACGGATCGAACACCAAAACACATAAAATTCACAATAAAACTCATGAATCTCTAAAATCACAACGAAGCGTCTGATTCCTCTCAAACCAACTTGGAATGAGACAAAAATTTGCATACAAGTTCTACATGACAAAATGAACCTATTTCAAGTCTTGAAAACAAATCCAAACCTGATAGCTATAAATTCAACTAATGATCAAACTGAAGAAATTTCTAAACCTTCAAATTGCCAACTTTCGCCAACAAGAGCCAAATCGACCTAGAACCTCCAAATCGAGATTCGAACTTATGTCCATGTCCAAAATCACCACAATAGCCTATTGGAATCATGAAAACACGAATCAGAGACCGTTTACACAAACATCAAACCTTGGTTAACTCTTCAGCTTCAATATTCCAAATGTGAAAATTTTTCATCCAAATAAATCCCGAACCTCTCGAACATCAAAACCAACCATATACATAAGTCGTAATACATCATATGAAGCTACTCGAGACCTCAAACCACCGAGTGAAATGCCAAAGATCAAAACGACCGATTGGGTTGTTACGTTAGATAGCCATTCTCTATATGTTGTTTGGAGTGTAACCTATACTTATTTTGTCCTGAAGTTTTTAACTAAGAATCGTAACTTCAGGACAATTCAGGATAACTTTGTCCTAAAAATTTAAACTTAAAAAGTGAAATTCAAGACGCACTGCTAATTCTTAAAGAGTATCCATTTAGAGTGGCTACATGGTGTTATGTCTACATAAATTTACTCCCTCTAGTCCAGTTTAATTGACTTTTTGCTATTTTCACACATAATAAGAAATTGACCCTTTAGCATTATTTAATAACCAAATTTACCATATTAACCTTAATCTATTCATTTAAAATATAACAAATACTCTACTTCACGGACAAATTTGGAAAAGAAAGTTAATTCCTTATTGATATGGAAAAAAAATTGAATACTATGAATCACAGAAAAAAGCCAAAAACTAATTAAAGTGGACCAGTGGGAGTAATATTTTTGGGAGTTTTAAATAAATACCCACGCACTTATAACTATTTACTTGATCATACCCATGCAGCGAGCGACAGATCCAATGTAATTGAACCCAATATTTTTGATATGTTGTACATATTTATGTACAAAATTGTCACGATCCTAATCCTCCCTCCGTGGGATGTCGTGATGACACCTAGTCTCTAAGTCTAGGTAAGACTAACATACATGAAAAATTTAACGAAAATAGTAATAAAAGTTTCAAACTTGAACCAATATCTATTATAAAAAGGAATCTGCAATACAACTGAACATAACTCCCAAAATCTGGTGATAACGAGTCACAAGCTCTGTATGAGTATACTGAACATCCCAATACAACAATATCTATAAAAAAGGAGAATGAAATTTAAACAAGATAGAGGGTGACTCCGAGTCTTGCAGACGCCGGTAGGTATATGTAACGACCCGACCGGTCGTTTCATGAGATTTATCCCATTTCCCCTATTTATGCATTTTTTATGTATCGCTATCTTATTTTTGATGTGTTGGATCAGTTGGTTTGGGTTCGAAGTAGTTATGGTGAGAGTTTAGGCATTTAGCCTTTTAAAGTAGCCTAATTGTTGATAAAGTCAACTGAGAGTTGACTTATTGGTAAACAACCTCAAAATGTGGATTTTATGGCTCAGATAGCTTTGTTAGGTGATTTGGGACTTCAGAGCTTGTTCGGAATATTTTTGTGATGTCTGGAGTCGAATTAGGCTTGAATTGGCGAAAGTTAGTTTTTGGCGATTTCCGATCGGCAGTGAAAAATAGGCTATCAGGGTTGGAATGGAATTTAGGAAGTTGGAAAGGTTTCATAATGTCATTTTGTATATGTCCGCAAAATTTCAGGTTAATCGGAGGTGTTTTGGTTGGTTTCGGCGTAGTTGGTGAATTTTAGGAGTTTCAAAGTTCTTAGGCTTGAATTTGATGAAAATTGAGTGTTTTCGTGTTGTTTTTGGTGTTTAGAGGGATCCACTAAGTTGGAATAATGCTACGGTGTATGTTGGTATGTTTGGTTGGGGCCCCGAGGGGCTCGGGTGTGTTTCAGATGGTTAACGGACCACTTTTTGGCTTGAATTCTGGGCAGATTGCTGCTGGTGTAAGGTTCTGGTTTCTTTCTATGTGATCGCGTGAGGATGTTTGCGATCGCGTAGGGTTAATTGATGAGGCAGGATTTTTGTTAATCGCGCTCGCGTGGAATGGTTTGCGATCGCATGGGTTTAAGTCTTGAGGAATCGCGATCGCGTGAGGATGTTTGCGATCACAGTGAAGAAATTATTTTAGCTGGGTAGAATGTTTAAAAGGCCGGAAGTGCGAATTTGGTGCTTAATTTCTCCATTGTTGCATGAGGACTTGAGATCTTTTGAAAGACAATTAAAGGGGAATCAAGGGAAATCACCTGGAGGTAATAATTTCAACTTCATAACACGTTTCTATGTCAATTCCTAAGTGATTAAACCACAAAAATTCTGGACATTTAGCCAAAGTTGGGGAGAAGGGTGCATGAAAACTTTATTTTTCTTTTGAGGATTTGAGTGGGCAATTTTTTTCCGATTTTAGTCTTCTTGGTATGCATAGAATCGTGGGAGGACGAGGATTATAAGGATGTAAAAATTGTTGAATTCCAAGATGTGGGCCCGGGGCTCGGGTTTGGCCGAATTTCGAGATTTTTGATTAAATTGATAATTTTCGATTGGGTTGTGTTTCTTGAGTATATATTAATGATGTTGAACTGGTTTTGGCTATATTCGGAGCAATCGGGAGCCAATTTGAGGGGAAAAGGCATAGCGGACTAGTGTCGCGGCCCTGTAGAGGTAAGCAATGGTCTTAAATCTTATCCTGAGGGTATGAAACCCCGGACTTCGTATTTTTGTTGTTTCTAGAATGGCGCACATGTCGGATGACGAGTGTGTGGTGCGTACAGACTTTTGGTTTAGACTAGGTCCTCTCTGCAGCAACTAATGAGTTGCATATTTACTCAAAACCTTATGTTAATTATGTTCTAAAAGAATTGTGTAATATCTGGCCTATGAGCCATGTTTGGGGCCTAGTGTCGATCTGTTTTAACCCCTTGGGGGCTACTTTACTATATTCTCACTACTTGAAACTATGATTTTACACTCAGTCTTCTTGTGAAATTGTTGACACTCATATTTGATGATATTACTTTTCTTGAAATGAAATACTATTTTCGGTTCGAGAACCCCGTTTTACTTATGGCCCGAGTGGCAAGTTGAGAGTGTCTGAGTGAGTGCGGCCGAGGACCAATGTTGTGAGGATATTTATGATATGAGACAAGTCGAGAGCCTGAGATCGATTGATTCCATGATTTGACTGTTTATTTAGCGTTTGGGCTGAAGGAGCCCCTTCGAAGACGGAGTCTGTACACACCCCTGGTGAGCACAGGTACCTACTGAGTGCGAGTGCCGAGTGCCGAGTGACGAGTGATTGGGAGGTATGAGTGAATGTGAGGTGCTGAGTGATTGATTATGAGTGACTGTGAGGTGTTGAGTGAGTGATCATGAGTGACTGTGAGGCATGCTCGAGGGGCTGATTATGATACATGTTTTTCCCAAGGGGCTACTGATGATTCCGCTACTTTCATTCTGAGCTTATGTAATATATTTAGCCCGAGGGGCCTCTATATGAATCATTTAATTTTTATGCTAGACTTTTCGATTGCAGTTGTTGAAAAATATATATTGTTAAAGGTTTTTCGGAAGTTGATTTTTAAGGCATGACGATTTCATACATCTATTGTATACTATTTGAAAGTAAGGTTGTGCCTCCTGTGATTTAATGACATTGATTTTATATGGTTGTTGCTGCTCAGACCCGATTTACTTTCATTACTACTGATTTGGTGTACCCACATTACTCCCTGCATCTCTGTGTTCAGGTTCAGGAGCAGACCTCGAGCATTAGCCTTTATCGTCCGCAGCGGAGCCGGATTGCGGGGTATAGAGGTAGCTGTCCACCGTTCGCAGCATCTCTGTTTTCCCTTCCTGTGTATTTAGCTTTGATTCTGAGATTTGTATTATAATGGTTTATTTTTGATTATTTCACTAGATGCTCATGAAACGCTGGCTCCGGGTTTCGGGGATCTCAGTATTGTTCTATGATGACCTTCATTATTCAGTAGTTCTGTATATTTATGAAATGCTCAGATTTCGGAAATGGGATGCTATTGAAAGAAATTGTGATCAGGTGATATATTGGCTAGTCTAGTTCCACGATAGGCGCCATCACGGCAGGTTGGGATTTTGGGGTCATGACAGTTTGGTATCAGAGCCCTAGGTTACATAGGACTCGACGGTCATGAGAAGGTTTAGAAGAGTCTTGCGGATCGGTACAGAGACATCTGTACTTAACTTCGAGAGGCTGCAGAACCCTTAGGAAAATGTCACACTTTTAAAATTCTTGTCGTGCGAATCAATTTTATTCAGCCAAGAGCGTAACTCTTGAATTCTTTCCATGTATTCGAGCGCGCACGAGAGCGCCTGGTATCAGCTGTGCATCGACGGCTTGTGGCTTCCATGGATGAGATGTGATTTTGGCATATTGGTAATGGGCCAGTCTGGAGGACTTGAGGCCGGATTTATTCTGTGGCTTGATTATTGATATTTTCGTTGTGTGGGCGCATGTAATTGGGGACTTGTATGTCCGTTCGTGTTCTTATTGATGAGAATTGGTGAGTAGATGCCTATGTGGTGGGTGTGAATTGATGGTTATATGTGTTCAGACTGTGAAATGTGTCGAAAGGGTTGGCTGGAAATGTGGTAAGATTTATTGAGTGTTTGATTTCTGTCTCGATTGGGTATATGGCCTGAGTTATAAGTATGCTGGAAGACCTCTCATGTTGTGTAGTTGTGGAGTGAAGCGAATTTCTCTATTGGGTTATGAGTTACTGGCAATGTCTTCTGAGTTGATCGTTTTCCCCAGTAACGTTCATGTATTTGATTGACGGTGTATTCCAGCCGTATTAGCGCTCCTTTTTATTGTATTCATTGATGGCGTCCTGGCTTATTCACGTAGCTGGGAGTAGCATACTCAGTATCTGAGGATGGAATTATAAGGATTCAGGGAGGAAAGGCTCTATGCCAATTCTCCGAGTGTGAAGTTTGGCTCAGTTCAGTAGCATTATTGGGACACGTGGTGTCCAGTGAGGGTATCCATGTGGTCAGTCATGTGTGGGTAGAGCCTCTAGAAGCTCGATATTTCTGTGACCGCCGCTCCAGTGTTAGTTCTGCCATCAGCTTCAGGTTTTTACCGCGTATTGTGATGCCTCGAGGGTAGGCGTTGGTTGTGTTCAGATGCAGGAAGCTGTAGTGATTGCATGATAGTTTTGGTCTTCAGAAGTGTATGGAGAGATAGCAGTTGAGGCTAAGAGGGCAAGGGTATCTCCTGCGAGTTGTCCTAGGGTGTGTGGTCCCTATGTAGTTCTGTAATAAGTTCTCTTCTACCAGCGAAAGATATGTTGTAATTGGAGTTTAGAACACTTTTGGAAGTTGGCGTGACTATTGCGATGGTGGATGTGAGATTGGCAATTGATTTGAGTGTTAGATGGTTTGGGTCATATAAGCTTATGAAGAATTTAGTTGAATCCTACCACAGCATGGTGGCAGTGATAATGTGTGGGCATAGTCTTGTTTGTCTTGATCCTTGGCTTTGAGCCAAGTGGGGGAGTTCGTTATTGATAAGTTGATTACATGATTATGTGTGGTATTGGTTTCAATTCGACGTATATTGGTAAATCAGTTATGACCTGCAGGTATTGGGTCTGGGAATGTCATGAGTAAGGGAAATTTCTTCGATATAGGTTGTAATGTACTCTGTTGGGTAATTGGGTTATATTGAATGATTAGTGGAAATGGTAAAAGGTGTAGTGTGCGCAGTGTATGAATTTGTTTATTGTTTCAAGTGAGTGGGTTACTTTCCTAGTATGTTAGTGTGCAACGGGTCAGGCTGATTCTGTCCTTGGTCGGTGTGATTGAGATTTACGTTAGAGGATGTCAAGACTTGTGGTATTCTACATCATCACGGATTCTACATATCGGTATCGGGAAGGTGAAGGTAATGGCTTTAGATTCACAGGAAGTCTCATCAGGGTAAGTTTTTCTAATGTGGTGCATTTGGGGATAATTGAGGGAGTATTCAGTTGCTTATGAGCTTTAGACTGTATAGTTTTGTGCTTGGGTCGCGTGTGGTGAGTATGGGTTGCAAATTTTTGGTATTATTTCGGGAAGAAGTATCAATTTGAAGGTAAGTCAGGAGAAACTTGGGTAAATAGAGCAACTTGGTAGTAGGTCGGATCGGCATGGTAGGGGATACTATTAGTTCTTTGGGGTGTTCCTTAGCAATGCTCTTGGATTGTTGGTGGCCTGCGTAGTTGGTTGAGATAGAAGAGTTCAGTCTTGATGGTTTGGTGTTGTGCAAACGAGATTTCATATAGTTCCTGGTGGTTTGTATCGCGGTTAAGGGTGCATATTTTCTTATGGCGTGGTGAATTTGTTTCAAAAAGGGATCCAATAGAAGTTCTTGTCTAGTTGGGTACGTAGTTGCTTGTGGCTCAGAAGGGACCATGGAGTTCCCGTGTTTTTCCTAGGTGGCATGGCGAGTGCGGTATTTTGGGTGGAGTTGGGATTTGCATATGTGAAGTCACGGTTGGTTTCTGGAAGGAAGGTCATAAATTCTTCGGCAGCATGGCAATTTCAGATGACCAGGTGGATGATATCACCAATTGGTGCGACTTGATGAGGGTATATATTTCAGAAAGAGCAATGTGTTTGAGTTAAGGGTAATTCATTGGTATCGCGGCGCCCTATGTTCAGATCGACTGTTGATATTCAAGGTTGCTTAGTGAACGAAAGAATTATAGGGGGTATCCCTAGTGGAATGAGTGAGTATTTGGGATGTGTTATGTGTTCGAATGGTGGAGTTGTGAGCAGATATGGTAATCCGTACATTTCATGGATTGCGAGACTGAGAGTTATCATAAATAGGATATTTTGTGGAAGTGAACTGTGAAGTGGCGAGCTGAGCTAGTCGGATGTTAGTATGTGCCATGATTATGTCATTATGAACTTTTCGGTAAGTTGTCTACATGTTGTGGGTGATCAGAGTTAATTCAGGGTTACTGGTAGGCTAGTATGGGTGCGTGTTCGGCACCGGGTCGGAACTTTTGGCTCTGAGTTTCTATTGTTGAGAAATGTACCATTCGATTGTGATTGAGCTTATTCATGTTCCAGAGTGATCTAGGAGTTACCCTTCGGTGTTGCGAGGAGTGGTGATTATTAGTTATATGCACATATGGTGCGGTCCTAATTGGGTGTTATAACTAGATTTGAGTAAGGTAAGTAATTGGGTGGTGCAGGATTGAGACGTGTTGGTTATATACCTTCTGTTTCGGGTGGCATGGTATCATCCATTTTCCCCCGTGGTTATGGAAATGCACTTTGAGTACTTGATAACGAATTTCGAATGGTTATTGATTTTTGGGCAAGGTGTTTTGAAATATTCCAAGTGGACCAGCGGCAGGGTGAGATCGCGTAGTGTGGCAGAGTTATGTAGGGGTATGACCTTTGGTATCGGGTTCATGCGTTTTTTATTTTTCGGTGTGTGCCAGGATGTTAGTACGATAGGGTGATGGTAATTGTTAATGGAATGATGATCCTCTCGTGTGGATCTTTTATATAATTTGATTGCATTGGGAAGTTGCTGTTAAGTGCAAGAGTTGCACAGATTTTGGCTTCGAATTGTATCGAGGTGTCATGTCTTCAGGGTGGTTGTGATGGATGAGAGGAGGTCATTGGACCTAGAATGAATATTTTCGGAATTTTCTACAGCATAACTGAAAGAATAATATCGGGAGTCGGCTTCAAAATATGCTATAATTCCTGTTTAGGAAGGGGGAGTTTCATGTCTGGTTGATTGGACGAATGGTGCTAGTTCTATGTGCTTCTTTCATCATCAGTAGTTTATGGAAGTGTTAGAGCGAGGCATTTCTTGATAAGAGGTGGTGTACCGGTATTGGGTTATTCTAAGCAGTTGTTGAGGTTAAGAGTAGTGCTATGAGAGTTGGATCACGCGGTGTATTATGTGATTTCATCTGGGGTAACGTATATGGCTTTGATTCAGCATGTTCAGTTTATAATTATGGAAATTTTGATCTTATATATCATTTCAGAAGTGGGAATTTGGTTCTAAGTTTTATGGGCCAGGATTTGGATTTCAAAATTTTAACGGTATGGTGCTATTGGACCTATATGGGATAGGGTGACATGGGAGCACCCCCGGGTATGTGCACGGTAAGCTACGTAATAGTTGGATAGTGTTGAAAAACAACGCTTGGCACGTTCGAGGACGAACATTTTTTTAAGAGCGGGAGGATGTAACGATCCGATCGGTCGTTCTGTGAGATTTACCCCATTTCCCCTATTTCTGCATTTGTTAGGTATCGCTATCTTGTTTTTGATGTGTTGGATCAATTGGTTTGGGTCCGGAGTAGTTATGCTGAGAGTTTAGGCTTATAGGTAAACGACATCGGAATGCGGATTTTATGGCTCGGATATCTTCGTTAGGTGATTTGGGACTTGGGAGTGTGTTCAGAATATTTTTGTGATGTCCGGAGTAGAATTAGGCTTGAATTGGCGAAAGTTGGTTTTTGGCGATTTCCGGTCGGCAGTGGAAAATAGGCTATCGGGGTCGGAATGGAATTCCGAAAGTTGGAACGGTTTCGTAATTTCATTTTGGATATGTCCGCAAAATTTCAGGTTAATCGGAGCTGTTTTGGTTGGTTTCAGCGTAGTTGGCGAATTTTAGGAGTTTCAAAGTTCTTAAGCTTGAATTTGATGAAAATTTGGTGTTTTCGTGTTGTTTTTGGTGTTTCGAGGTCTCGACTAAGTTGGAATAATGCTACGAGGTGTGTTGGTATGTTTGGTTGGGGCCCCGAGGGGCTCAGGTGTGTTTCAGATGGTTAACGGACCAACTTTTGGCTTGAATTCTAGGCAGGTTGCTGCTGGTGTAATGTTCCGGTTTCCTTCTATGTGATCGCGTGAGGATGTTTGCGATCGCGTAGGGTTAATTGATGAGGCATGATTTTTGTTAATCACGATCGCTTGGAATAGTTTGCGATCACGTGGGTTTAAGTCTTGATGAATCGCGATCGCGTGAGGATGTTTGCGATGGCATAAGGTAAATTGATAGGGCATCAAATTTTTTCTTTGCGATCGCGTGCCATAGTTTGCGATCGCAGTGAAGGAATTATTTTAGCTGGGCAGAATGTTTAAAAGGCCGGAAGTGCGAATTTGGTTGTTATTTTCTCCATTGTTGCATGCGGACTTGAGATCTTTTGAAAGAGAATTGAAGGGAAATCAATGGAATCATCTGAAGGTAAGAATTTCAAATTCATAACACGTTTCTATGTCAATTCCTAAGTGATTAAACCACAAAAATTCTGGAAATTTAGCCAAAGTTAGGGAAGAAGGGTGCATGAAAAATTTATTTTTGTTTTGAGGATTTGAGTGGGCAATTGTTGTCCGATTTTAGTGTTCTTTGTATGCATAGAATTGTGGGAGGACGAGGATTATAAGGATGTAAAAATTATTGAATTCCGAGATGCGGGACCGGGGCTCGGGGTTGGCCGAATTTCGAGATTTTTGATTAAATTGATAATTTTTGATTGGGTTGTGTTCCTCGAGTATATATTAATGATGTTGAACTGGTTTTGGCTAGATTCGAAGCAATCGGGAGCCAATTTGAGGCGCAAAGTCATAGTGGACTAGTGTCGCGGCCCGGTAGAGGTAACTAGTGGTCTTAAATCTTGTCCTGAGGGTATGAAACCCCGGACTTCGTATTTCTGCTATTTCTAGAATGGCGCACATGTCAGATGACGAGTGTGTGGCGCATACTGAATTTTGGTTTGGACTAGGTCCTCTCCGCGGTAACTAATGAGTTGCATATTTACTCAAAACCTTACATTAATTATGATATAAAAGAATTGTGTAATATCTGGACTATGAGCCATGTTTGGGGCCTAGTGCCAATATGTTTTAACCCCTTGGGGGCTAATTTACTGATATTCTCACTACTTGAAACTATGATTTTACACTCAGTATTCTTGTGAAATTTTTGACACTCCTATTTGATGATATTACTTTTCTTGAAATGAAATACTATTTTCGGGTCGAGAACCCCGTTTTACTTATGGCCCGATTGACATGCTGAGAGTGTCTGAGTGAGTGCGACCGAGGGCCAATGTTGTGAGGATATTATTGATTGAGATAGGCTGAGAGCCTGAGAGCGATTGATGCCATGATTTGGCTGTTTATTTAGCGCTTGGGCTGAAGGAGCCCCTCCGAAGACGGAGTCTGTACACACCCCCAGTGAGCACATGTACCTATTGAGTGCGAGTGCCGAGTGCCGAGTGACGACTAAATGGGAGGTACGAGTGACTGTGAGGTGCTGAGTGATTGATTATGAGTAACTGTGAGGTGCTGAGTGACTGATCATGAGTGTCTGTGAGGCACGCCCGAGCGGCTGATTATGATACATGTTTTGCCCAAGGGTCTACTGATGATTCCGCTACTTTCATTCTGAGCTTATGTAATATGTTTTGCTCGAGGGGCCTCTATATGAATAATTTCATTTTTATGCTAGACCTTATTGTTGAAGTTGTTTAAAAATATATATTGTTAAAGGGTTTTCGGAAGTTGATTTTTAAGGCATGACGATTTCATACATCTATGTTATACTATTTGAAAGTAAGGTTGTGCCTCCTGTGATTTGATGACATTGATTTTATATGGTTCTTGCTGCTCAGACCTGATTTACTTTCATTACAAATGAGTTGGTGTACTCACATTACTCCCTGCACCTCTGTGTGCAGATTCAGGAGCAGACCTCGGATTGCGGGATATAGAGGTAGCTGTCCAGCGTCCGCAACATCTCTGTTTTCCCTTTTGTGTATTTAGCTTTGATTCAGAGATTTGTATATAATGGTTTATTTTGAATTATTTCACTAGATGCTCATGACACGTTGGCTCCGGGTTTTCGGGATCTCAGTATTGTTTTATGATGACCTTCATTATTCAGTAGTTCTGTATATTTATGAAATGCTCAGATTTCGGAAATGGGATGTTTTTGAAAGAAATTGTGATCAAGTGATATATTGGCTAGCCTAGTTCCACGATAGGTGCCATCACGTCCGGTTGGGATTTGGGGTCGTGACAGTATACCTTGAAGTCTCCAATCGAAGCTCAACTCAAGGGTGCCTATGCTAGTATGAAGTACCCGGATCTGCACAAAAAGATGTACAGAAGCGTAGTATGAGCACACCGCAACGGTACCCAGTAAGTATCAAACTTATCCTTGGTAGAGTAGTGACGAGGTCAGGTCAATACACTTACCGAAATAAATAAAGAAAAACTGAACATGTATAATATAGTGTATAAATTGATACAATGGAAATGATACAATGAGGAAATCTAACAAGTATAGTCACACTGAAATTAAGGAAATTAAGACATCTTGGAAGAAAAAGGATGTTTCACCTTGGGGTGCACCAATGTTGTTTCTAAAGAACAAGGATGTTTCTATGCGTATGTGTATTGATTATCGGCAGCTGAACAGGGTTACGGTGAAGAATCGGCATGCCTTGCCTCGTATAGATGACTTGTTTGATCAGTTGCAGGGTTCCAGGGTATTTTCCAAGATTGACTTGCGTTCCGGCTATCATCAGTTGGAGATTCGGGGGCCAGACACTTCGAAGACTGCTTTCAGGACTAGATATGGTCATTATGAGTTTTTGGTTATGCCATTCGGGCTGACCAATGCCCTAGTAGCCATTATGCACTTGATGCACAGTGTATTCCGACCTTATCTGGATTCTTTTATTATCGTGTTTATTGATGATATCTTGGTGTATTCCCAATCTTGGGAGGATCATGAGCAGCATTTGAGAGTTGTGCTTCAGACATTGAGGGAGAAGAGGTTGTATGCAAAATTTTCGAAGTGTGAGTTCTGGCTTGATTCAGTAGCGTTCTTGGGGCACGTGGTTTCCATTGAGGGTATTCAGGTTGATCTGAAGAAGGTAGAGGAGGTGCAGAGCTAGC
Organism: Nicotiana paniculata; assembly: GCA_005239505.1. Taxonomy (NCBI): domain Eukaryota; kingdom Viridiplantae; phylum Streptophyta; class Magnoliopsida; order Solanales; family Solanaceae; genus Nicotiana; species Nicotiana paniculata. Next base: position 27,044 of record ML363915.1, on the reverse strand, counting down.
CTAGACCGTCATCAGCTACCGAGATTGGCAGTTTCCTTGGTTTGGCAGGGTACTATCGCCATTTCATATAGGGATATTCATCTACTGCAGCACCTATGACCAGACTAACCAAGAAGGGTGCTCAGTTCACGTGGACTGAGGAGTGTGAGGAGAGCTTTCAGAAGCTCAAGTCAGCTTTGACTACAACTATGATATTAGTTTTTCCAACGGGTTCAGGTTCCTATACTGTTTACTACGATGCCTCGAGAGTTGGCCTTGGAGCGGTTCTGATGTAGGACGGTAGGGTGATTGCCTACGCGTCCAGACATTTGAAGGTGCACGAGAAGAATTATCTAGTGCACGATCTTGAGCTAGCAGATATTGTCCACGCCTTGAAGATTTGGCGTCATTATTTATATGGAGTGCATTGTGAGATTTTCACCGATCACCGTAGTTTGCAGCATCTGCTTCAGTAGAAGGATTATGACCTCACTATTTTATGTCATCTGGGGAAGGCCAATCTAGTGGCCGATGCCCTGAATTGCAGAGCAGAGAGTTTGGGAGTCTAGCCTAGCTTCCAGTAGCAAAGCGACCATTAGCACTTGATGTTCAGGATTTAGCGGGTCAGTTGGTGATATTGGATCTATCAAAGCCCCCGCGGGTATTGGCTTGTGTAGCCTCCAGGTCTTCTCTTTATGATCAGATTAGAGCACGCCAGTATGATGATCCACACTTGCTCGTTCTTCAGAACAGGGTCCGTCGCGGTGATGCCAGGGATGTGGTTATTAGTGATGATGGGGTCATGAGGATGCAGGGCCGGATTTGTGTGCCCAATGTGGATGTACTTCGAGATTTGATTCTAGTTGAGGACCATAGTTCGCGGTATTCCATCCATCCGGGTGCCGCAAAGATGTATCAGGATCTGAGACAACATTATTGGTGTAGGCGGATGAAGAGGGATATTGTTGAGTTTGTGGCTCGGTGTCTCAACTATCAGCAATTCAAGTATGAGCATCAAAGACTGAGTGGATTGCTTAAGAGATTAGATATTCTGGAGTGGAAGTGGGATCAGATCACCATGGACTTCGTAGTTGGGCTCCCACGGACTTCGAGGAGGTTTGATGCTATATGGGTTATTATGGATATGCTGACCAAGTCCACGCACTTTATTCCTGTTGGTACTACTTATTCTTTGGAGAGGTTAGCTGAGATTTATATTAGGGACATTGTTCGATTGCATGGGGTTCCTGTTTCTATCATTTCTGACAGAGGTACTCAGCTCACATCTCAGTTTTGGAGGGCCGTACAGAGGGAGTTAGGTACTTAAGTTGAGTTGAGCATAGTTTCATCCTCAGACCGACGAGCAGTCAGAGCGTACTATTCAGATTTTGGAGGATATGTGACGTGCCTGTGTAATTGATTTTGGGGGTTCATGGGACCAGTTTTTGCCACTCGTAGAGTTCGCATATAATAGTAGTTATCAGTCGAATATCCAGATGGCTCCGTATAAGGATTTATATGGTAGGAGGTACAGATCTCCAGTTGGTTGGTTTGAGCGGGGAGAGGCTAGGCTATTGGGCATAGACTTGGTTCAGGATGTGTTGGGTAAGGTGAAGTTGATTCAGGAGTGGCTTCGCACGGTGCAGTCTAGGTAGAAGAGTTATGCGGACCGGAAGGTGCTAGATGTGTCTTTCATTGTTAGGGAGAAGGTGCTGTTGAAGGTGTCACCCATGAAGGGTGTTATGAGGTTCGGGAAGAGGGGAAAGCTGAGTCCCCGGTTCATTGGGCCATTTGAGGTGCTTCAAAGGATTGGGGAGGTGGCTTATAGTCCCAGCTTATCGAGTATTCATCCGGTGTTCCATGTTTCGATGCTCCGAAAGTATGTTGGTGACCCGTCTCATGTTTTGGACTTCAACACGGTTTAGCTCGAGGGTGATATGTCATATAAGGTAGAGCCAGTGGCTATTTTGGGTCGTCGGGTCAGAAAGCTGAGGTCTAAGGATGTAGCTTCAGTGAAGGTTCAGTGGAGAGGACAACCGGTGGAGGATGCCACCTGGGAGACCGAGGGAGAGATGCGAAGCAGATATCCCCACTTATTCGAGACTCCAGGTATGTTTCTAGCCTCATTCAAGGACGAACGTTTGTTTAAGAGGGGGAGGATGTAACGACCCGACCGGTCGTTTCGTGAGATTAGCTTCATTTCCCCCATATCTGCTTTATCATATGTTGCTTAGCCTATTTATGTTGTGTTGGTTCGGTTGGTTCGGGTTCGGAGTGGTCGTGGTGAGAACAGAGACACTTAGTCTTTTAAATTAACTTAATAGTTGAAAAAGTCAATCAGGAGTTGACTTATTGGTAAACGACCTCGGAAAATTGATTTTATGGCTCGGATAGTTTCGTTAGATGATTTGGGACTTAGGAGTGTGTTCGGAATGAAGTTTTGAAGTCCGGTGTAGAATTAGGCTTGAATTGGCGAAAGTTAGTTTTTGGCGATTTTCGGTCGGCAGGGGTGTCACGACCCCAAATCCTAAACTGGCCGTGATGGCGCCTATCGTGGAACTAGGCTAGCCAATAATCACATAATTACAGTTTCTTTCCAAAATCCCAACCTTCTTCAAGATTTCATTAAAGTGTATAGAATTACTGAATCCATTAGGCAAATAAATAGTAAACAGTCTAACCATCCCCAAAACCCGAAGTCAACATGTCATGACCATCTAAGAAATATGCCAAAAGGTATACTATTATAATGCAAAACCCCCGAAAGAATAACTAGATACAACATAAGAAGGGAAAACAGAGATGTTGCGGACGCTGAACAACTACCTCTATATCCGAACTCCGGCTCCAGATAGAATAGATAGCTAACGCTCAATATCAGCACCCGTATCTGCACACAGTGGTGCAGGGAGTAATGTGAGTACGCAAACTCAGTAGTAATGAAAATAAATCAAGTCTAAGCGACAAGAAACACATAAAATCAATATCATCAATTCATAATATGCACAACCTTTCTTTCCATCAGTATATGCATAGATATATGATATCAACATGCCTTAAAAGCCAACTTCAGTAAAATCCTTTGAAAAATGTGTTTTCCAACAATTTCAGAAATAAAAATAACCGAAGGATTTAGTGTAAAATGGAACAAATCATAAGTAGCCCCTCGGGCAAAAACATGAATCATAAATCGCCCCTCGGGCAGAACATCACTCAGCACCTCACAGCCACTCAGTATCAGCCCCTCGGGCAACCTCACTGTCACTCATGCCTCCAAATCACTCATCACTCGGAACTCAGCACTCAACACTCGCACTCAGTAGGTACCTCCGGTCACTGGGGGTGTGTACAGACTCTGGAAGGTCTCCTTCAGCCCAAGCTCTAATATCAACCCACCTGGTTGAGTATCATATCCTCACAATCAGGCCCTTAGCATCACTCAGTCAGAACCTCTCAAAAGACCCTCGGGCGTATCAGTAAAACGGGGTACTCGACCCAAAAGCATTTTTTATATCTCAAAATAATGTAAATAAGGCTGAGTTTCGAAAGCAGTTAAGCACAATATGACTGAGTGTAAATCATAAATTAATAGTGAGGAAATAGCAATAAAAATCCCCAAGGGGTCTAAACAACTTGGCACAATGCCCCAAATATCACTTATAGCCCAAACATATCGATAGTTTTAGAACACAATTTAACATATGATTTAGAGTAAAAATACGCAACTCAATAGTTTTCGCGGAGAGGACCAAGTCCAATCCAAAAATCAGTGCGCGCCACAAACTCGTCATCTGATATGTGCGCCATTCTAAAAATAGTGAGAAATATGAAGTCCGGGGTTCCATACCCTCACGACAAGATTTATAGCTATTACTTACCTCTACCGGGCAACAATACTAATCCGCAATGCTCTTGCCCCTCAAATTGGCTCCCGATTGCTCCGAATCTAACAAAAACTAGATTAACATAATCAATATACGCTAAAGCAACAAAACCCAATCGAAAACTATCAATTTATACACTATTCTCGAATTTCGGCCAAACTCGAGCCTCGGGCCCACATCTCGGAATTCGATAAAATTTACATCACTGGAATCCTCGTCCTCCCACGATTCTATACATACCAAGAACACCAAAATCAGACCGCAATTGCCAACTCAAATACTCAAAAGAAATTTCCAATTTCATGTACTTAACTTCCCCAAATTTTTGGGTTTAAATTCAACAATTTTCTGGTTTAATTACATAGAAAATGACATAGAAACGAGTTATGAAGTTGAAAAACTTATCTCCAAGTGAGCCCCTTTGATTTCTTCTTCAAGCCCTCTCAAATAGCTCTAAACCCGCTTATCAACGGAGGAACATGCACAAAACTTTGCAACAATGGGCTTTAAAACATTCTGCCTAACACTTATATCCCCTTCAATGCGATCGCATTTCCAGGGATGCGTTCGCGATGCACAGACTAGCCCACTCTATGCGATCGCATACCAACACACGTGATCTCATAGAACAAATCTCCATCCCACACACGTGCCTCAGAACCTCTATGCGATCGCATTAAAGCCCACGCGATCGCACTGCTTCACCTGTCCAACCTATGCCGTTGCAATCCTAACCACGCGATCGCAGTAAAGAAATCATTGCTTCTAAAACACCAGAAAACAGCAAACACCTTAAGGACAAAAAGTGCCCGTTGAGCATCCGAAATATACCCGAGGCCCCCGGGACCTCAACCAATTCTACCAACACACCCCATAACATCATTCAAACTTTGTCGAGCCTTGGCAACACCAAAAACAACACAAAACACCAAAATTACATCAAATTCAAGCTTATGAACTTTGAAATTTCTAAATTTCGCCAATGATGCCGAAACATACCAAAACCCATCCGATTGACCTGAAATTTTGCTCACATATCCTAAATGACATTATGAATCTGCTCCAACTTCCGAAATCCATTCCGACCCCGATAGCCTATTTTTCACTATCGACCGGAAATTTCCAAAAACTAACTTTCGCGGACTTAGTCAGCCGATCCACAATAACCCATATAGCATCAAACCTCCTCGAAGTCCGTGGGAGCCCAAATACGAAGTACATGGTGATCCGCTCCCACTTCCACTCCAGAACATCAAATCTCTAAAGCAATCCACCTAGTGTCTAGTGCGCATGCTTGAACTGTTGACAGTTGAGACACCGAGCCATGAACTGAACAATATCCCTCTTCATCCGCCTCCACCAATAATGTTGTCTCAAATCCTGATACATCTTTGCGGCACTCGGATGGATGGAATACCGCGAATTATGTCCCTCAACCAGAATCAAATCTCGAAGTCCATCTACATTTGGCACACAAATCCGACCCTGTATCCTCATGACCCCATCATCACCAATAACCACATCCCTAGCATCACCGCGACGGACCCTATCCTGAAGAACGAGCAAGTGTGGATCATCATACTGGTGTGCTCTAATTTGATCATAAAGACAAGACCTAGAGTCTACATAAGCCAATACCCGTGGAAGCGCTGATTGATCCAATATCACCAACTGAAGGTAGGCTAGGCTCCTCAAGCTCTCCGCTCTGCGACTCAGGGCATCGGCCACTACATTGGCCTTCTCCGGATGATATAAAATAGTGAGGTCATAGTCCTTGAGAAGCTCCAACCACCTCATCTGATGCAAATTCAGATCCTTCTGCTTAAGCATATGCTGCAAACTACGGTGATCGGTGAAAATCTCAAGGCGTGGACAATAGTTGCTAGCTCAAGATTGTGCACTGGATAATTCTTCTCGTGCACCTTCAACTTTCTGGACGCGTAGGCAATCACCCTATCATCTTGCATCAAAACTGCTCCACGGCCACTCTCGAGGCATCACAAACTGTATAAGAACCTGAACCCGTAGGCAAAATCAATATTGGAGTTGTAGTCAAAGATGACTTGAGTTTCTGAAAGATCTCCTCACACTCCTCAGTCCACCTAAACCGAGCACCCTTCTGGGTCAGTCTTGTCATAGGTGTTGCAATAGATGAAATCCCTCTACAAAACGGCAATAGTACCCTACCAAACCGAGAAAACTATGAATCTCGGTAGCTGATAACGGTCTAGGACAGCTCTGCACCGCCTCTATATTCTTTGGGTCAACCTCAATAACCTCACTGGACACCACGTGTCCCAAGAACGCTAATGAATCAAGCCAGAACTCACACTTCGAAAATTTTGCATACAAGCTCTCCTCCCTCAAGGTCTAAAGCACAACTCTCAAATGCAAATAATGATCCTCCCGAGATCAGGAATACACCAAGATATCGTCAATAAACGCTATGACAAAAGAGTCCAGATAAGGCCGGAATACACTGTGCATCAAGTGCATAAAGGCTGCTGGGGCATTGGTCAGCCCAAATGACATAACCAGAAACGCATAATGACCTTACCTAGTCCTCAAATCAGTCTTCAGAATGTGTGGCCCCCGAATCTTTAACTGATGATATTCGGAATGCAAGTCAATCTTTGAAAATACCCTGGCACCCTGCAACTTATCAAACAAGTCATCTATACGAGGCAAGGGATACCGATTCTTCATCGTAACCCTGTTCAGCTGCCGATAGTCAATACACATATGAACATACTCATCCTTCTTCTTCAGGAACAACATCGGTGCACCCTAAGGTGACATACTAGGCCAAATGAACCCCGTATCTAGGAGTTCCTGAAGCTGCTCCTTTAATTCCTTTAGCTCTGCTGGTGTCTACGTTAAGGTGGAATAGAAATAGGTTGGGTTCCTAGCACCAGGTCAATACCAAAATCAATGTCCCTGTCAGGTGGCATTTCCGACAGGTCTGCAGGAAACACGTACGGAAAGTCACGGACCACAGGAACCGAATCAATAGCGGGAGTCTCACCACTGACATCCCTCACAAAAGCCAGATAAGATAAACACCCCTTCTCAACCATACGCTGAGCCTTCAGGTAGGAAATCACCCTGCTAGGCATACACTTAGAAGATCCTCTCCACTCAAGCCTCGGACACCCCGACATAACTAAGGTCACGGTCTTAGCGTGACAATCAAGAACATCATAACACGGAGATAACCAATCCATGACCAATATCACATCAAAATCAACCATGCTGAGTAACAATAGGTCCTCTCGGGTCTCCAGACCCCCAATAGATATCACAAATGACCGGTACACACGGTTCACAACAATAATATCGCCCACCGGAGTCGACGCATGAACAGAGGTAACTAAACACTCATGGGGCATATCCAAAAAATGGGCAAAATATGAAGAAACATAGGAATATATAGAACCAAGTCAACTAAAACTAAAGCATCTCGGCAACAGACTGAAACAAAACCTGTGATCACTGCATCGGAGGCCATAAAATCTGCCCTGGCTGAAAATGCATACGTACGGGCCTGACCTCCACCTGCTCGACCTCCCCCTCTAGGGCAGTCTCTAGCTGACTGACTACCACCCCTGGCTGCCTGGGCGGGTAGTGAAGTAACTGGAGCTGAAGTCGAGGCCTGGCTCCTCTGCTGAGAAGAACCACCGGGAGGACGGGGAAACTGCCTCCACATGTGCCCAAACTCTCCACACTCAAAAAAACTCCCTGGAGGTGAGCTGGGAGGTTACCGAATAAAGAATACTCTAGATGAGAACCGCGGGGACCATGCCTCGAATATGCACCACTATAGGCTGGGTGGACTGACTGAGGAGGCCTGAATGAACGGCCTCTACCATGCTGAAATTGCCACCTAGAAGGAGCACCACTAGAACTGCCCGATCCACGAGGCCTCTTGGCCTCTCTCTCCTCCCACTCCTGGTGACGAACCGACTCAATATCTCGAGCAATATCAACAACCGTCTCGAATGTAGCATCTGATACTCTCTCTTGAGTCATAAATAGGCGGAACTGATAAGTGAGGGTATCTACGAACCTCCTAACCCTCTCCCTATCAATAGGGACCAACTCGATAGCATGACGAGCCAACTCCGAAATCCGCATCTCATACTGCATCACTGATAGTTCCCCCTGGCGCAGCTTCTCAAAATTCCTGCGATGCTCCTCTCTGTGTGTCTGGGGTACATACTTCTCAAAAAAGATAGTGGAGAGATTCTGGTAGGTGAGGGGTGCTGAACCAACAAGCCTACGCCTCTCAAAAGACTCCCACCAAGTGAAAGAAGCACCAGAAAACTGAAAAGTAGGAAATGAGACCCCACTGGTCTCCAAAATCCCAGCAGTACGCAACATCCTCTCAACACTTATCCAGAAAACCTTGGGCGTCCTCGCCCTCAACACCACTGGATGTTGGAGGCTGTAATCTACTAAACCTCTCCAGTCTACGCTGCTCGTCCTCTGGCATAGCAGGAACCATGATGTCTCGAGCTGGAGTAACCGGCTGGGCTGGAATCGCCCCCGGTGTCTGTTGGCCTTGAGTAGCCTGCCCAGGTGTCCGGGAAACTGGAGTCTGACTGCCTCCCCCGACTAGAGAAGTAGCAGCAACTGCCTGAGCAAGGGTGGTACACATAGTCAAGATCTGAGCCAAGGTCTCCTAAAGACCCGGAATAACAATAGGCACTGCCGGTGCTTCAGCCTGTCCCGCTGGAGCATTTGCGGTGGGAATCTGATCCTGAACAGTAGGGGGATCAACTGGCACTGCCCTAGCTGCTGCACGGACTGGCCCCTACCTCTACCACAAGCTCGACCCCTACCTCATCTTGATCGGTAGCGCATGTTTTCACCATCTGTGAGAGAAGGAAACAACAAAGTTTAGATTTTCAGAATCAACAAAATGGTACGACAGAAGTCAAGAAAAAAGAGATTGTTCCTAAGGGTTTCGCAACCTCTCGAAGATAAGTATAGACGTCTCTGTACCGATCCGCAAGACTCTACTAAACCTGCTCATGACCACTGAGTCCTATGTAACCTAGGCTCTGATACCAACTTGTCACGACCCCAAATCCTAAACCGGCCGTGATGGCGCCTATCGTGGAACTAGGCTGGCCAATAATCACATAATTACAATTTCTTTCCAAAATCCCAACAATCTTCAACATTTCATAAAAGTGTATAGAATTACTGAATCCATTAGGCAAATAAACAGTAAACAGACTAACCATCACCAAAACCCGGAGTCAACATGTCACGAGCATCTAAGAAATATACCAAAAGGTATACTATTATAATACAAACACTCAGAACAAATAACTATATATAACATAAGAAGGGAAAACAAAGATGCTGCGGACGCTGAACAACTACGTCTATATCCCAAACTCCGGCTCCACACAGAATAGATTACTAACGCTCAGTATAAACACCTTTATCTGCACACAGGGGTGGAGGGAGTAATGTGAGTACGCTAACTCAGTAGTAATGAAAATAAATCAAGTCTAAGCGGCAAGAAACACATAAAACTCAATATCATCAGTTCAGAATGTGCACAACCTTTCTTTCCAACAGTATATGCATAGATATATGAAATCAACATGCCATAAATGCCAAATTCACAAAAATCTTTTGAAAAATGTGTTTTCCAACAATTTCGGAAATAAAAATAACCAAAGAATTTAGTGTAAAATGGAACAAATCATAAGTAGCCCCTCGGGCGAAAACATGAATCATAAATCACCCCTCGGGCAGAACATCACTCAACACCTCACAACCACTCAGTATCAGCCCCTCGGGAAACCTCACTGTCACTCATGCCTCCCAATCACTCGTCACTCGGCACTCAAAACTCGCACTCAGTAGGTATCTGCGCTTACTAGGGGTGTATACAGACTCAGGAGGGGCTCCTTCAACCCAAGTGCTAATATCAAGCCACCTCGTGGCGTATCATATCCTCACAATCAGGCCCTCGTCCTCACTAAGTTAGAAAGTCCCTCGAGCGTATAAGTAATACGGGGTACTGGACCCAAAAACATCATTTTATATCTCAAAACAGTGAAATAAGGTTGAGTTTTGAAAACTGTTAAGCACAATATGACTGAGTGTAAATCATGAATCAACAGTGAGGAAATAAGAGTAAAAAGCTCCCAAGGGGTCCAAACAAGTCAACACAAGGCCCCAAACATGGCTTATAGCCCAAATATATCAATAGTTTTGGAACGCAATTTAACATATGATTTAGAGTAAAAATACGCAACTCAATAGTTGCCACTGAGAGGACCAAGTCCAATCCAAAAATCAGTGCGCGCCACATACTCGTCATCTCATATGTGCGCCATTCTAAAAACAGTGAGAAATATGAAGTCCGGGGTTCCATACCCTCAGGACAAAATTTATAGCTATTACTTACCTCTACCGGGCGACAATACTAATCCATTATGCTCTTGCCCCTCAAATTGGCTCCCGATTGCTCCGAATCTAACCAAAATTAGATTAACATCATCAATATATGCTAAAGGAAAAAAACCCAAACTCGAGCCCCGGGCCCACGTCTCAGAATTTTATAAAACTTACATCACTAGAATCCTCGTCCTCCGACGATACTATACATACCAAGAACATCAAAATCGTACCACAATTGGCCACTCAAATTCTCAAGAGAAAATTCCAATTCTGTGCACTTAACTTTCCTAAATTTTTGGGTTTAAATTCAATAATTTTCTGATTTAATTACTTAGAAAATGAAGTATAAACGAATTATGATGTTGAAAAACTTACCTCCAAGTGAGCCCCTCTGGTTTCTTCTTCAAGCCCTCTCAAATAGCTCTAAACCCGCTTATCAATGGAGGAAAATGGACAAAATTTCGCAACAATGGGTTTTAAAACATTCTGCCCAACACTTATATCCCCTTCAGTGTGATTGCATTTCCAGAGATGCGTTCGTGATGCACAGACCAGACCACTCTATGTGATCACATACCAACACACGCGATCGAATAGAACAAATCTCCATCCCACACACGCGCCTCACAACCTCTATGCGATCGCACCAAAGCCCACACTATCGCACTGCTTCACCTGTCCAACCTATACGATCACAATCCTAACAACGGGATTGCATAGAAAAAAATGTGTTCCCCATTCCTTTACTCTACACGATCGTAGTGAAGAAATCACTGCTGCTAAAACACTAGAAAACAACAGACTCCTTAAGGCCAAAAAGTACCCGTTGAGCATCCGAAATACACCCGAGGCCCCCGGGACCTCAACCAATCCTACCAACACACACCATAACATCATTCAAACTTATTCGAGCCTTAGAAACACCAAAAACAACACGAAAACACAAAATTACATTAAATTAAAGCCTATGAACTTTGAAATTTCTAAATTTTGCCAATGATGCAGAAACCAACCAAAACACATCCAATTGACCTGAAATTTTGCACACATATCGAAAATGACATTATGAATCTTCTACAATTTCCAGAATTCCATTCCGACCCCGATAGCCTATTTTCCACTGCCGACCAGAAATCGCCAAAAACTAACTTTCGCCAATTCAAGCCTAATTCAACATCGGACATCAAAACTTCATTACGAACACACTCCTAAGTCCCAAATCACCTAACGAAGCTATCCAAGCCATAAAATCGACATTCTGAGGTTGTTAACCAATAAGTCAACTCCCAGTTGACTTTTTCAACTATTAAGCTAATTTTAGAGACTAAGTGTCTCAGTTCTCACTACGATCAATATGAACCCAAACCAACACAACATAAATAGGCTAAGTAACATATGATAAATCAAAAATGGGGGAAACGGGGCTAATCTCACGGAACGACCGATCGGGTCGTTACAAAATAGGCTATCGGGGTCGGAATGAAATTCTGAAAGTTGGAGCAGGTTCGTAATTTCATTTTGGATATCGGTATAAATTTCCAGTTCAATCGGATGTGTTATAGATGGTTTCGGTATCTTTGGCGGAATTTTGAAGTTTCAAAGTTCATAGGCTTGAATTTGATGTGATTTTGGTGTTCATAGCCTCAAGTGTGTTTCGGGTGGTTAACGGACAAACTCTTGGCTTAAAAACTTGACATATTTTTGCTGGTGTGAGTTTCTGATTTCCTTCTACGCGATCGGGGGAGGATGTTTGCGATCGCGTAGGCCTAGCTGGGGATGACAGGATTTTTGTTATATGCAATCCCATGGTGAAGGTCGCGATCGCATGAGTGTGAGGTGGTTGTGCAGTGTGATCGCGTTCTTTCGCGTTCGCATAGAGTTGAAGGGTGCGTGAGTGGGCTGAGTCGTCGTTCTTCGCGATCGCGTAGAGTGTTTCGCAATTGTCTGGGTTTATGTCCTGCTGAATCGCGATCACGTGTGTATGTCTATGATCGCGTAGGGTAATATTACGGGGCAGTAGATTTGTTTTCACGATCACGTGGGAGCTACCGCGATCACAGTGAGGAAAGAGGCGTGGGCAGACAGTTTTTAAGTTCTAATTTCGGGGGTTCTTGGCCATAACTCAATATTTCATTAGAGAGCTCGGGAGAAGGAGATTTTGGACGAGCTTTGCAATGGGATTCTTGTGGTAAGTGTTCTTCAATCATTTTTGGTTCAATTTCATGAATTTGTCTTGATTTACACCATGCAATTTGAGGAATTAAAGTAGAAAAGTTGGGAAAAAATGGGAGGAAAATTTGGAAATTTCTTTTGGTGATTTGAGTGGGCAATTGATGTCGGATTTTGGTAAATTTGTTATGGGTAGAATTGTAAGGGAATGAGGATTCTAGTTTTGTAATTTTTATCGAATTCCGAGACGTGGGCCCAGGGCTCGGGTCTGGCCAATTTCGGAAGTTATGCTTAAAATTGATAGCTTTCGAATGGGTTTTGTTCCTTTAGAGTATATTGATGATGTTAACCTGGTTTTGGTTAGACTCGGAGCATTTGAGAGCCAATTTGAGGGGCAAGAGCATCGCGGAGTAGCTTTTGGGATGTTTTGAGGTAAGTAACGATTGTAACTCTAAACCTGAGAGTATGACACCCCGGTATTTGATATTGTTTTGGTAAATGTGGTGACGCACATGCTAGGTGACGAGTGTGTGGGCGTGCACCGATAGGGATTATGACCTGGTCCGTCCCGTAGCGACAATTAAGCCGCGTATTCAATTTGAAGCCTTGCGATATCCTGTATTTTAGAAATTAATACTTGTTTATGGGTTGTGAGCCATGTTTGGGGCCTTGCGCCGACCTGTTTAGACCCTCAGAGGTACTTTTACACTATTCTCGCATTATCCTGATAGAACAATTGCGAACTCAGTCATGTTTACTATTTGTTGTTATATTCATTGTTATCACACTATTTTGAAACCCTAAGAGGTACTTTAGGCTTAGTCCTGTGAAATGAGATGAATTGCCCGAGTGGATTGTAAGGATGAATGAGTAAGGCCGAGAGCCGAGCATGTGAGGATAGTTGTGGGACGGACTGCACGCTACAACAATATATATGTTATATACTACATGTAGATCGGTCTGCACGCCACAACAATATAGATTATATATGGGTCGGGCTGCACGCCACAACAATATAGATTATATATGGGTCGGGCTGTACGCCACAACAATATATGTTATATATGGATTGGGCTGCACGCCGCATCAACATAGATTATATATGGATCAGGTTGCACGCCGCAGCAATATATATATATATGGATCAGGTTGCACGCCGCATCAATATACATACTGGATTTTGCTGCACGCCGTAACAAATATAGCGCTTGGGCTGTAGGAGCCCCTCCGGAGTCTGCACACCTCTAGCGGGCGCTGTCTACTATTATATGGATCGGGCTGCATGCCGCAACGTATGTTATATAGTTCGGGATGCACGCCGCATCACTATCGATATATATACCTGCATTGCATCGGGTTGCCCGCCGCAACAGTTATGTGTATTCATGGTACTTGTTGAGTACGAGTGTTTAGTGTGAGCATGAGATACTGATAGTGGGGTCACGAGTGACCGAGAGGCTTGTTCGAGAGGCTTTATTGTGAGTGATATTGTGCCCGAGGGGCTTCTATTTTTATGAAACTATTGTTTTCACTCTTCTTTACATTGAGCCTCTGATGACACTGTTGGAAAAATGTTTTTGTACGAGATTTTAAATGGAAACTGGAATTTTATGAAATATTCGGAATGTAGGTTCCTGACTTGATTTACTTATTTCCACAGTCACTCATTATATGGATTTTCATGATTTATAAATGCTCGTCACTACACTCAAGTTTTTAGTTACTTTGATTACTTACTTAGTTGGCATACTCACGTTACTCCCTGCACCTCTGTGTGCAGATCCAGGTACCAGACCATCTCACTAGTTGAAGTTTCTGACATGCTTGGAGTTGTTCAAGGATCGAGGTAGCTGCTCAGCATCCCCAGCTCACCTCCTTTCCTTTCCTCAGTTCATAGTTTTTGCCTTTTGTACTTCAGGCTTTTGTAGTAGCCAGTCACCTTATTGTACATTGTATTTACAGTCTTTGATGCTCATGACAGTTGACTCCAGGTTTTGGGGAAGTGTATAAATTGTTCATCTCATTTTGCTATTTTAAAATCTGCTAAATATTTGAAAAATTATGAAATATTATGATAGTCTTAAATGGTTGGCTATCCTAGTTCCATGATAGGCGCCATCACGGTCGACTTAGGATTTGGGGTCGTGACAGAGAATTTAGAATAGATAGCACGCTGCCCTGGTAGTAATTTAAGGGTGTAATTGTGGATGTTTAGGCCTTTGATTGAGTAATGATTCAAATAGAAGAGATTTCATTGAATTGAATGGGATAAGATACCCCACATAAGATGAATCACGTTGGGATGCTATGAACTACGATTATTGAAGTATAATATTCCCTAAGTGGACCAGACAAATAACTCCATATGTTCCCCGATGAGACGTGAGCCCTAGTGACAATATATTACATAATAAGTTTCAAGTTATCAGTGGTAGACTATACATCAACATTAAGGTGAATCAACAATACATGGATAAAAGTTCCAAAGTATGAGATGAGATTAGGCTGTTATTCTTAAGATGAACAATAATGTGGAAGCATTAAGGGACTTAGATTTATACATATAGGATAAGCAAAGTAACCTGGAGTTCGGTAGTAGACTTTGGTAATAATAAATTGAAGCAAGTGTTATGGTATAATATAAGCTACCTAGATGTATTAAAGCCATAAACGTAGCTAACCGAGGCTATGAAACAAAATATAGCAAAAGTCGTAAGTTCGACAAGTACCGAACGAAGAACTTCAGTACACCTATAGATGCCCAGAGGGATAGCTTGTCCAAGTCTTGTATATGTTCCCAAAGTGAGGCCTAGAGATTGACTAAAATCTAGAGGAAAAGGGAGAGAAGAGTCGCATAGGCGCACATACAAGGACAAATTTGTACAGGCTGCATGACAGAAGGTAGCGACAATTATGAGATTTGAAGAATTCCGACAACAAGTAGTGGTGTGAGAAAGAGGCCTAAAAGGGGGGAATGCCCTGGCCTTTGGATTTATTCACAGAACAGTTGCCTAGATGTCAAAGAAAATATTAAAATATTTGTAAGAGCTATGGGTTATGAGACTAATAAGTGCATCAGTCAACATTCCAGGACAAATGTTCCAAAGAGGGGAATGATGTCGCACCCTATATTTTCATATGTAAGAGTACGTCGTAAGTCAATTGATGTAACCTCATAAATGAAATCATCTTTTAAAAGTTTATAAAGTAAGTTACTCATTTTACCGTGGAGGTTAAAAATATTTAAGATCATGAATACCAAGTACCAAGAGGATTGGAAGACTTATAAGCTAAGTAAATTGAAGAAAATAAGTTTCGTCGAAAGTTGACAAATTGGAATGTTATAACATGAACTTTTGGGGTGAGACTAGGGTGCTTAACATTATAAGAAGGTTATATTATGAGTTATTTTAGTCGTATTATAGTCGTGAGTTAGGTTTTGAAGTCAAGCGATTTGTGGAACAATAGTTGGCAAGTCATCAAAATTTACATTCATAAATATGCTGAAAATTAGTTCAAATGTAGCCGAGATTTTCTCCAAATATACTTGGAATTATGGCGTTATCTACCTACCAAACTTACGATGTATGAGTTTACATTCTAATTCATTTTACTGTTTTTCTATACGAAATCGGAGTAGAGAGATATTCCCATGGGACCCACAAAGTCGGTGTAAAAATCTAGCTTGTATTTAAGTCAATTCTAAGTTGTTTTAACTAATTTAACTTGTCCAAAACAGTTCCTAAACACTCTTAAATTATCTCCAAGGGTTCCTCAATGACTCTAGGTTGAAAACCTAAGATACAAACATGAATCCAACGCTAGAATTCCCGTAGTGCTTGTTGGATCGTAGTTCTTCATCTTATGGCTATTTTGGAGGGTTCTCCAAAGGTAAGTAACCTCAGATTTCGTGTTGTTCTTTCATAATAATCTAGTAATAAGTCCCTCCTTCATATATATTAGAGTTTCAAGAAGAAATACAAGTGTTTACACACCAACTTGAACACAAAAGTTGATTCAAGAAGAGAATACAACTCCTATAGTGTTGTGGTGTAATTGAGGGTGTTGTGAGCTACACCAGCCGGGGATTTCATGTTGTATCTACTGAATAAGGTAATTAAATCACTTTCTTTGGTTTCTCAAGGTTAATCCTGTGTTGGTTTAGTTGTTTGAGTGAAACTATACAAGATAATAATTGCCATACCATAAGGAATCATTATCTTTTTTTTTTCTGGGCTATGTTGTGGATATATATATATATATATTGTTTTTCTGTTGTGGCTGAATATTTTTATAAATAGCTTGATTATTTTATGTCTTATGTTGTTAAGATTATCTATGTTCTAATTAAGTCGATACAAGAAGATAACATGAAAAATAAGAGCTTGACGATAAAGGTTAAAGTGCTAGACGTGTGGACTATATTTGAAGATTACTCTTACGATGTTTAGGGCTGAAAGTGATATGGTAAGAATAAGTATGGTGTTATGGATGTTGTAGGTAGATTAATGGAAAAAAGGAATTTGATTCAAATCAATTTTTGTTAATAGTAGAGAGCGATCTTGCCGCTCAAAATGGTTGTCAAAGTAATATAAGAGCTTATTGTGAATTATATTGTTATTGTTTGGGATGTTTATTGACTTTTGGTAACATATGGGATGTAGGTCATACCGGGGAGGTGTTGTCCGTTTTCTTATAGAATATTTGTTTCCAAATATGAGAGTTATAACGCTTATATGATGACGACTGTCACGACTCCAAATCCTAAGTCGGCCGTGATGGCGCCTATCATGATACCAGGCTAGCCAATCTACCGCGAAATAACATAAGGACTTTCCCTTAAATTCAAAACTGTTTGATATTCCATAAAATTCTTCCGGTTTAACAGTTTAAAGCAGAAAAATGAATAAAATAGTTTATACACTGCCCCAATATCCTAGAGTCAACCATCATGAGCATCTAGGAAGAATACAACGTACTATTATTTCTTTATTTCAACAGTTCTAGGAAATGATATGGAATAACAGGATAAGGAGGGAAAGAGAGCATGTTGCGGATGCCAAACAACTACCTCAAAATCCCGAACAAAGCACCAAGAGAATGCGAAAACAACTAGCGCTCAGACCCAGCACCTAAATCTGCACACAAGGTGCAGGGAGTAATGTGTAAATAATGTCTAAGACGATAAAACACATAAAAACATTCATAAATACACAGAAAATGAACTCCTTCTTTCAGAAAACACAGATAAGATGCCTTATAACATTTAAAAGTCAATATTTGCAAAATATAATTTGAAAATGTGCCTTTTCACAATTCAATAGAAATCAAAACGATTCAGTATATAAAATCGACGGAGTTCACAATAGTCTTCCAGATGGAAACATTTATCAAAAAATTTCCCTCGGGTGTATCATCACTCAGCATGTCTCACAACCACTCAACATCAGCCCCTTTGTCTACCTCACAATCACTCGTGCCTCTCAAATCACTCGTCACTTGGCACTCGCACTCAGTAGGTACCTGCGCTCACTGGGGGTGTACAGACTCCGGAGGGGCTCCTACAGCCTAAGCGCTAATATCAAGCCATCTCGTGGCATAATCACTCAGACTCTCGGCCTCTCACTTATCATTAACAGTACAACATGCTGCGACATGCAGCCCGATCCCATAATATCCTCTCAACATAGGAACTCGGCCTCACTCAGTTAGAAATCGCTCAAAGCCACTCGGGCTATCAAATAAATGGGATACTCACCCCAAAATATCATTTTATATCACAAAAGTAGTGTAAATGAGACAGAGTTTCAAAATCAGTTAAACATAAAATGACTGAGTGTAAATCACAAGTCAATACAGTGAGAAATAGCACTAAACAGCCCTCAATGGGTCCAAACAGGTCGGCACAAGGCCTTAAACGTGGCGTACAACCCAAAATATAATAATTGTCTTAAAACATGAATATCATATGAAGTAGAATCAGATACGCAACTTAGTAGTTGCCATGGGACAGACCAAGTCACAATCCCCCAACCATGCGCACCACACACTCGACATCTAGTATGTGCGTCACTCCAAAACAGTAATAAAAATGTGAAGTCCGGGGTTTCATACCCTCAGGACAAGATTTATAGTCATTACTTACCTCAAACCGGCCCCTATACTAATCCGCACTCTTGCCTCTCAAATTGGCTCCCGATTACTCCGAATCTAACCAAAACTAGATTAATATCATCAATAAATGCTAGGGAGACGAAACCCATTAAAAAATTATCAAAATTAAGCACAAACCCCGAAAATGGCGAACCCGACCCCTGGGCCCACGTCTCGGAGTTTGACAAAAATCACAAAACTAGAATCCTTATCGTTCCACGAATCTACCCATAAAAAATACATCCAAATCAAACCACAAATGACCCTCAATTCCTCAATTTAAAGTCTCCAAATTCCCAAGCCCTAAACCTCCAATTTACTCGCTAATTTTCCATAATTTCACAAATCAGTCAAATAACACCATAGAAATGAGTTTTAGGTCCAAAAATCTTACCTCCGCAGAGTTCTTTTGATTTCCCTCTTCAAAACTCTCTCTCAAGCTCAAATCCGCATGAAAACTTTGATGAAATAACCAAATTTTGCGAAGGGTTGTATTTATACTCTCTGTCCAGTGAAACTGCACCTGCTATCCCAGGTGCGCTTCTGCAAAATTCCCCTAAAAACTAACCTTGCACGTGTGGTCCATAATCCCGCACCTGCGATCCGCATCTGCGACCCAATGTTCCGCATCTGCGGAAATAAATTAGCCCCTCAAACTCCGCATTTGTGGCTCCCAGACCGCACATGTGGCCTCGCACCTGCGGCTCCCCCTTCCACAGATGCGAAAAACCAGAAAGCTTTACACCAGCAGTTCCACATTACCAAAAATCATGCTGATAACTATTCGAACTCATCTCGATTCCCTCGGGACCTCAACCAAAAGTATCACAAGGTCATAAATGATCACCCGAACCTATTAAACCCCTAGGAAAACCCAAGATAATATGACAACACAAAACCAACCCATGATTCAAGCCTAAGGATTTTTCAAACTTCCGAAAATCACCAACGATGCCGAAACTACCCAAAACTCGTCCGAATGACCTGAACATTTGCACACACATCCAATATAACGCTACAAATCTTTTCCAACTTCTGAAATTCCATTCTGACCCCGATAGCTAATTTTCCACTACCGATCGAAATTCCATTCAGACCCCGATATATTGTTGCAGCGTACAGCCCGTCCCATACTATCCTCACATACTCGGCGCTCGGCCTAACACATATATACTGCTGGGGGGTGCAGCCCGATCCATAGCTATCCTCACATACTCGGCTCTCGGCATGACTCAGTCATCCTCATAAGCCACTTGGAAAATCATCTCAACTCACGGGACTCAGCCCGAAATACTTTTCAGAGTTTTCAAAGCAGTGTGATAACATTGAAAATAACAACAAGTAGGAAACATGACTGAGTTCACAATTGTTCTATCAGGATAGTTGCGAAATAGTGTAAAAGTACCTCTGAAGGTCTAAACAAGTTAGCACAAGGCCACAATCATGGCTCACATCCCATAAACAAGTATAAATTTATAAAATGTAGGATGTCATAAGGTTTCAAATCGAATACGCGGCTTAATAGTCGCCACGGGATGGACCAAGTCACTATCCCTATCGGTGCACGCCCCCACGCTCGTCACCTAGCATGTGTCACCTCATTTACCAAAACAATACCAAATCACGGGGTGTCACACCCTCAGGTTTAGAGTTACAATCGTTACTTACCTCAAAACAGCCCAAAAGCTACTTCGCGATGCACTTTCCCCTACAATTGGCTCCCAAATGCTCCGAATCTAACCAAAATCATATTAACATTATCAATAGACACTAACAGAACAAAATACAATCGAAAGATATAAATTTTAATACAATGCTCAAAATTCGGCAAAAATTCGAGCCCCGGGCCCATGTCTCGGAATTCAATAAACTTTACATCACTAGAATCCTCATCTTCCCAAGATATCTATACATACCAAAAACTCCACAATCGGTTCATAATTTCCAACTCAAATCACCAAAAGAATTTCCAAATTCCCTCCCCATTTTTCCAAACTTTTTCCACTTTAATTCTTCAATTACAAGCCTAATCCGTTACAAAATAACATAGAAATGAGTTTTATAATTTGGGAACTTACCTCCACTGTAGACCTTAGAATTCCCCCTTCTATTTAGTCTCAAACAAGATCAACCCGCATGCAACAGTGGAAGAAATGAAAAAATATTCGCGGAGGCACCTATTTATAATGTTCTGCCTAGTTAATTTGCACATGCGGACAATTATTCGCACCTGAAGACCCACACCTGCAGTCCTAGGTGCGCACCTGCGAAATCCCTCAAACAGTCCAAACTTTGCACCTGCAAGTCCCTTTCTGCACCTGCGGCTTCGCAGGTGCGGCCCATGCTTCACACCTGCGGATTCCTTCTGCCTAGCCTCTTTTCGCACCTGCGCAAGGTTCTTTGCATCTGCGGCATCACACCTGCTGCTCCCCATCTGCAAGTGCGACCACACCAGTAAATTATCACCAGCAGCTATTTTGCTGCAAATTCTTAAGTCCAACCCTCCGTTAACCATCCGAAATCAATCCCGAGCCCCTCGGGACCCCAACCAAATATACCAACAAACCCCATATCATGATTCAAACTTAGTCGAGCCTTCTAAACAACAAAAATTACATCAAATTCAAGCCTATGAACTTTAAAACTTCTAAATCTCGCCAATGATGCCGAAACGAACCAAAACACATCCAATTGACCTGAAAATTTGCACACATATCCAAAATGACATTACGAACCTGCTCCAAATGTTGGAATTCCATTCTGACCCCTATAGCCTATTTCCACTGCCGACCGCATATCGCCAAAAACTAACCTTCGCCAATTCAAGCCTAATTCTACACCGGACATCAAAAATTCATTTTGAACATACTCCTAAGTCCCAAATCACCTAAAAAACCTATCCATGCCATAAAATCTGCATTCCGAGGTTATTTACCAATAAGTTAACTCACAGTTTTACTTTTCAGCTATTAAGCTAACTTAAAAGACCAAGTGACTCAGTTCTCACTACGACCACTCCGAACCCGAACCAACCGACCCAACACAACATAAATAGGTTAAGCAATATATGATAAAGAAGAAATAGGGGAAATGGGGCTAATCACACGGAATGATTGGCAGGGTTGCTATAGAAATAAAGTTCTACAGGATATGAAGCTAATTGTTGGTGCTCAGTTAATTTCGGGCAGCTATTGTGATTAGAAGTGTTATTAAGGGCCTATGTGTGGTGTGTTATGTGGCGTGGTCTTACCTTGTGGATATAGGCATTAGTTGATCTAGCTGGTTGATACTGATACCGGGTATGGACTTAGAATCTGATCTTTTGAAAATGAAGGGAAGGTGAGAATTTGGGGTCTGAGGCTCATCGATCTTAGTAGAAAGGATAAATCGCAGTTGACATGGTATCATTAGGCTTATGTAGATTGAGATGACGTGGGATCACCCGCTGGTGTATTCTGGAAGTGTGCCTTAAGTGACTTAAAGACTTCGAGGCGAATCTTGGCACGTTTGAGGACGAACATTTGTTTGAGAGGGGGAGAATGTAACGACCCGACCGGTCATTTTGAGAATCTAAGCTCCGTTCGGTGGCATAAGGTCTTCACCAGCTTCACATTGTGTACATCTACCTACGTGCATGGTTGGATTCAGTTACCAGATGATTCAAAGTTGAATTGGAAGAAGGACTATTGTTTTGGAAGTTTAAACAGTGAAGTTTTGATCGGAATTTGACTTTTATGTAAATGGCTCCGGAACAAGTTATGGATGATGTCACCAGATTTGTATGGTGATTTTGGGCTGAGGAGCGCGTTCGGAATGTGTTTTCGAGGTCTGTGGTAGATTTAGGCTTGAATTGGTGAAAGTCAGATTTTTTGCGATTTTGGTCGATAGGTGAAATTTTTGTATCAGGCTTGAAATGGAACACCTGGAGTGACTGTAGGTTCGTAGTGTCATTTATGACCTGTGTGTAAAATTTAAAGTCCTTCGGACTAGTTTTGACGTGTTTCAGCATCGGTTGTGGATTTTGGAAATTTCATAAGTTCTTAGGTTTGAATCCATGCATAATTGGTGATTTTGATGTTATGTGATATGTTTTGAAGGATCGACTAAGTTTGGATAAGGTATTAGGACGGGTTGGTAAGTTTGGTTGAGTTCTCGGGGGCCTCGGGGATGTTTCGGATGCTCAATGGGGTGATTTTGGACTTAGAAAACAAGCTGAAGCATTGATGGTTTTGGTGTTTCGCACCTGCGGATGGGGAGCATCAGGTGCAGACACGCAAGTGCGGTGGAGGGCGTCGCGGGTGCGGTTTTGGTAAGGGGCAACTAGGCTCGCAGGTGCAGCCTCACATCATTTAGTGAGTTTTCGTACCTGCGATGTATTTTTCGCAAGTGCGGGACCGCAGGTGAGGTCCAATAAATCGCAGGTGTGGAATTGATGTGTTGTTTATACAAAATCCGAGGGTTTGAAATTCATATTTTCTAAAATGATTTGGAGCTCGGGATTTGACGACTTTGAGTGGGTTTTGAAGAGAAGATTCATAGATAACGATTCCTAACCTTATTTTACTGGTATATCATTAATCCATAGCAATTTCTTCAATCTAATCAATATTTGGGTGAAAAATCATGAAAATGGGAGGAAGGTTCCCCAAATAGAAATCTGAGAATTTAACGAGATTTTGATGTCGGTTTATGATGATTCTTGATCGAGTGAGTTCGTGAGTGAATGTGTGTTCTGGATTTGTAACTTTCACTCGATTCCGAGACGTGGGCCCAGGGGACGCTTTGGGCAATTTTCCTAATTTCGCGTCTTAGCTTCGAATTTATTAGTTAAACTAGTTGCGTGTAGTATTATTTATACGATGCTATTGATTTGATTAGATTTGGGAAATTTGGAGCCAGATACGCGTGGCAAGAACGTGATATCAAGTTTGATTTGAGCGCTTGAGGTAAGTATCTTGCCTAACCTTGTGTGGGGGAATTACCCGTTAGGATTTAAGTCTTCTATGTTGATTTTTAGCCCGTGTACGCGAGGTGACGAGTGTGTGCTCGGATTTATTTATAGAAGGTTGACCTTTTAGGGTTCTTAAGTCCATATATTCACTTTGTATGAAGTGGATCTTGATACGCTTGAGTTCTTATCTACTAGTTTCACCTCTACATGCTTTGATTAGAACTAATTGCTTTAGGATCCACCCTTACTGCCTACTTGACTCTGATTTGACTTAACAAAAAGTTTTACCTCTCTATCAACATGCTATATTTTTCATAAATTTGCTCAACCTCATAAGGGGTTTAGATAACTTATATCTTAGTCGACTTGTCCTTACTTGGAATTATTTGACTTGTGTTGTCTTCTTATTGTTGACTTGAATTTGTGGATTTTTTGCGTGTCTTGTTTTTCACTGGTCAACTTGTTCCCTTTACACTTAGTATTCTGTGCCGTGATTATTCCTTGTGAACGATGTTCTACTGTTTCTTTGTGAATTGAAGTTCTTGTATTAATTTATTCGCCGTATCTTGTGCCATTGTCATGGTCGATTTGTATTTGATTTGGTGATGTACAAGTTTTCTATCGTGCTATAATTGTTGTCTTTGGTTGTTGCACTAAATAGTTAAATTGGGTACTACAAACGTATTCTGGGAGATTTTCCCCTGTACTGCATATTTACTTTGGGACTATGGACATATTCCAGGAGATCCCCCTGTACTGCATATTTACTTTGGGACTACGGACGTATTCCAGGAGATCCCCCTGTACTGGATATTTACTTTGGGACTACAGACATATTTCGGGAGATTCCCCTGTACTGCATATTTACTTTGGGACTACGGACGTATTCCGGGAGATCCCCCAGTACTGTATATTTACTTTGGGACTACGGACGTATTCCGGGAGATCCCCTAGCGCTGCATATTGTTTTGGAACTACGCACGTATTCCGGGAGATCCTCTGTATTGTGTGATAAATTTAGAACTACGGGACGAGATCCGAGTAGATTCTTTCTAAAGGATTATGTTTGAAAGACAATTACTTGGAAAGTCCATTTTGAAAAACAATTATCTCGAATAAAACTATGATTAAAGGACACTTCCTTTGGAAAAGAATATTTGAAAATGTTTATGTTAAATAAAACTATGTTGAAGGATATCCCTTTGGAAAAAAATATTTTAAAATGCTCATATTAAATAAAACTATGTTGAAGGATATCCCTTTGGAAAAGAATATTTGAAAAATGTTTATGTTGAAAAAAACTATGTTTAAATGACACTTTCTTTGGAAAAGTATATTTGAAAAGCTTTTATATTGTAGAAGACTATGTCTGAGAGTCATCTCTTGGGGAAAACATTTTTTAAAAGAAATTCCCTTTAAAAAAAAGATATTACCTTAAAGGTTTCAATATAGAAACTTGCGGGTGAAAGTTGCACTCGAAGATTTTGACCATCTTAATGGTACTCGTGGATAATGCATGGTGTGAATATTAATGCAGTGTTGAGTTACTATTTGCCCTTATTGTGTTGTGATTTTCGAATTTGGGTTGTGCTCCCGTCCTTCCTTCTGTGTACTATTATGACGTTTCGTGTTATTTGTTGTATTTCCTTACGCATTGTAGTTGTTGTGTTGTTAACTATATTGAGTAGTCATTAGATAGATGCCATGTCCTGTCTGTTATGCCCCACAATATTGCATCGATATTACGTCCTGCAGTATTATATTATGATGATGTTACGCTTCACATTATTAAATTACGACGATGTTGCACCGTGTAATATTGTACGTTAAATTTGTCATAAGGTAATTGACATCAGTCCAAGAAAAAGATTATTCGGAGATTATAAGAATTACGCTATTTCAAACAAGTGATTAGTAAATTTGTGAGGTGAGAGGGTAAGCAAATCGAAGAAAATAAAGTTCGTCGAAGTTTGACATGTTAGGATAAAATACGGCGCGAGCTAAAATACCCGGTATTTATGGACTAGTGCCATACAAGGTATCACATGACCATGATAGTAAGGTGCATAAGGTAGCATTATAAGTAATTTGAGGTAATTCTTAATTATGTGAATAATTGGGTAATTATATGTTAATGGGGGATTTACAATTAATTAAGATGTTGGTGGTTAATTGGTTGAGAATGGATAAGCTAAAAGGTGGCAGCCATAGAGGTCTTGAATAATGACTCATTAATCACATGCTAAGGTGACTTATTTATGTAAAATATGGGGCTTAGTCATCAAAGATGTGGGGCCTCACCCACTTAGTAAAAGACATTTCAAAGAATCAAGGAAATGATGTTTGAACTTTGAATTAAAAACTCAAGGTCACGGCTGGAGAAGCTCATAACCTTGAAACATTTTACAAGACTTCTCAACCTGAAGTAACGTGAGGAATTTTTATATTATTTTCAACCAATTCATTCAATGAATCCAACATTAGCAACGTGAATCCACGAGATTCCAACGAGATTTCTCAGCACAGTAGCAATATGAGATTTTGCGATTCTAAGAGAGTACGGTGTAACCTTTTCCAAAAAATTTATACGAATTTTTCCTTACTCCAGGTATGTTAAGGTTACCCCTTCTTTCTTTTGGCATGGTCCAAATTATACGGAAGAAACAAGCAAACTCATGGTTTCCGTAAATTACTCTATTCATAGAAATACTAGGGGTGTCTATATTCTTGATTCTCCATGTGAAATATTGTTATCTTCTGTTCATAGGTCTCGAAAATACGTATGTTGGTAAAGTTTATTTCATGATATCAATCAGAGGCATAATGGCTTTATGACGTACCGAGATATTTTATTGACGTATTTCATATGCATTTCATGCATTTACATATGCACATTGACCCATGATCAGATGGCGTTATATACGCGTATATATATGTAAATATATGCATATGGGATATGGGATATGGAAAAAGGTTACGACGTTATATACGCACCACCACCTGATCAGCTGGTATATGATGATGGTGTTGCCCACAGTGGCTGAAATATGGTTCAAATGGTGTTATATACGCGTATATATATATATATATATATATATATATATATATATATATATATATATATATATATATATATATATATATATATATATATATATATATATATGTATTTCAAACGGCGGTATATACGCGTATATATGTATGTATATTCAAATGGCATTATATATGCGTATATATGTATGTATATATATGTATATGGGATATGAGAAATGTTATGGTGTTATATTCGCACCACCACCTGATCAGCTGGTATACGATGATGATTTTTTCCACAGTGGCCGATATGATATGATGGGATGCCCTTAGAGACTGATGATGTTATGAAACATATACCTATGCACGACATGACATTCATACGCATCTGCATGATGCTAAAAGTGATTTATTATTATAGAGTTATCCAGACATACAAGTTGAGTCAATTA